>WNGS01163947.1:25923797-25938619 GCA_020271785.1 Procambarus virginalis
CCTCAACATTATATCATCTGAATTCAAAAAAATTTCCATACAATTTTTTCATTTTTAAACCCGTAATAATAATAATGTATTGGCATGTCTTATTTCCTTGCTGCATATCTTACTGATTTTTTTTATAATATTTACAATATTTCGTTTCATTTTCTTTAATAATTAAATGACAGTCGAACACACATTTTCATACCGATTAAAATTGTTAACAAATCCATTAATATATCAAAAACTTTACTTTATATTCACTTTTCTACCCCCTGCACCAGGCAGGGGGTAGAAAAGTGAACACTCAAGGTCATCTTTATTGAGACGTCCTTGGACCACTGTGCCTCACCCCATAACCCAACCAAAAGCACTCCAGGTATGTTGTGTACTCTTATGTTACGATCTGTAGCCTCACTAGATATAGTGTGTACCACTTGTGTTACGATCTGTAGCCTCGCTAGGAATGTTGTGTACCACTTATGTTACGATCTGTAGCCTCGCTAGAAATGTTGTGTACCACTTATGTTACGATCTGCAGCCTCACTAGGAATGTTGTGTACCACTTATGTTACGATCTGTAGCCTCGCTAGAAATGTTGTGTACTCTGGGTCGGAGTACATCTGGAGTATCCGGAGTACGGATAGGAGGCCTGGTCGACGACCGGGCCGCGGGGACGCTAAGCTACGGAAGCACCTCAAGGTAACCTCAAGGTAACCTCTTATGTTACCACCTGTAGCCTCGCCAGGTATGTTGTGTACCTCTTATGTTACCACCTGTAACCTCACCAGGTATGTTGTGTACCTCTTTGTTGTTGTGTTGTTTATTGGGGCTGTTCTTAAGTATTAAATCAGCTGAAGGTTGACGGGAAGCGTGGAGAAAATATAGTGAGGAAGAGTGATAGCCAAGAAGAGGAATTGAGAAGAGACAGTATGTGTAGAGGGATGCTTACGAGCACGCTGGGAGAGGTAAAGCGACAAGTACAGTAGAGTGCTGTTGAGCGTAATGCCGTACTCGAGGAAACCTTGAGAGAACGAAGAAGAGTTGAAGGAGAAGAAATTGAGTTGTGTAAAGGTGAGAGGTGTGAGAAGAGGATGACGATGCAGGCATGGAGGAGTTATCTTGAGGTTATCTTGAGAAGATTTTGGGGCGTTTTAGTGTCCCCGCGGCCCGGTCCTCGACCAGGCCTCCACTCCCAGGAAGCAGCCCGTGACAGCTGGCTAACACCCAGGTACCTATTTTACTGCTAGGTAACAGGAGCACAAGGTGAAAGAACTCTGCCCAATGTTTCTCGCCGGCGCCTGGGATTGAACCCAGGACCACAGGATCACGAGTCCAGCGTGCTGTCTGCTCGGCCGACCGGCTCCCTATGTAGAAGAAAGTAGAAGAAAGCAGAGGATTCGATGGAAGTCGAAGAGGATGGAGTCTCGGATAAATGAGGAGACGAGAGAAGGGATCGTCGGTGAAAACGAGAAGGTGAAGTATGGTAACAAAAGATGGAAGTTAGATGGCAGTAGATGGAAGCATGGAGACGACAGAGTGAAGTATGTTGATATGAGACTGAGGTGTGATGGTGACTGGAGCAGGAGGACGACAGAGGAGGTACAGATGGTAGATGTCTGTCTCTGGACGTGAGGAGTGCAAGGACAAGAAGAAATGGCAGAGGAAAACATTGAGTAGAGAGGACTGGTGGAGCGCAGGTGTCCAAAGGGGACAGCCTAGCCAAGGTGTGAAAGAAGTCGGAACACTTAAGAGAAGACCATGTTTCTAGCGAGTTGCGAGCTAGATGTTGCAAGGTGCAACGGATTACTTGCAGACTCCTGGAGGGAGTACGTAAACAGATCAACCGGCCGAACAAGTCCGTTGGAGAACTAGACGATATGGTGGCTGATGCGTTATTGTAGTTATTGGAGTCATTATTGTATCTTGTGTGTGTTAGATATGTTCTCGGTATATTAAATGTTTATAACCAGCAGGTGTTTGCCCTTGTTCTAGTGAGGCTTCCCAAAAAGTAGAAGAGAGGGAGAGAGATAGAACCACAGCTGTGGACAAGGTGGTACAGAATTATAATTTGAAGAAAGGGGTCATACCAAATAAGGAGAGAGTGGTGAGTCACAGCGGCTCAAATTGGGAATGTACACGTGACAACGAGGCCAGTGTTGGAGCCGCAAACCCCCCCCCCCCCACCCTCCTAAATGTGTGATGCTGAGCCCCTCTCCAAGAGCAGGAAGCATAGAGGGTGATCTCGTGACCAAAGTAGAAGCACTCTACGAGTTTTGGTTGGTTGTATGATAGGGACATACGCACCATACCTACAACCACATCATAATAGGCACGAGTTTTTGCTAGTAAATATGATTGATAGAAAATGTGTGACTGATGTGTAAACATCATCTGCCGCAATTGGGGACTTGGGTTTCGCGGGGGAAAGTCGCCCGACTACCAATCCTTTTAATGATCTGATGGTGGCCTATTGGTTAGCACACTGGCCAGTCACCTGAATGGCCCAGGTTCGATTCTCTCATAGGGGAAGTGTTCTGTTTGTTAAATATCCTGGGGTTCCCATAGTCCTGTGGACCGGGGATCGATCCCCACTGATAGTGGAAATATGGGAAGAGTTTCTTTCACCCTGATGCGCCTGTTACCTAGCAGTAAATAGGTACATGAGAGTTGTTCAGCAACTACAGGCTCCTTCCTGGGGATATGTAACAAAAAGGAGGCCTGATTGAGGACCAGGCAGCTGGGACGTTAAGCCCTGAAATTATCTCAAGATAAACTCTAGATGAGATAAGATCTCTAAGATTCACAACTCTCAACCCTTTTAACAGTCATCCATGATTTGGGTGGTATCGTACTGGTTATGTCAGTGTGTGTGATGCACCTGTCTTCTAAGGTCTGAAGCCTTCACGGAGATGAGTTCTTTAAGTTACATATAACTTGTGCGTATATATATATATATATATATATATATATATATATATATATATATATATATATATATATATATATATATATATATATATATATATTGTGACGGTAACGTGTTGGAAACGGTAGCAGGTGTCAGTGCTGGGCCACATATACTAAATTTAAATAAAAAAAAAATAAAAAAAAAGAGTGACTGCTTGTCTGATAATCTGTGGTAAGGCAAGAAACACAAAAACACAAAATATAACAAAATACTTTACTTTAATCTAGAAAACACAAAATAAAATAAAGACGATACCTTGGCATTTACACTAATGTAAAAGAAAAATATACAAAATTATAACAAAGTGAAAAGGGGGGAACAGGTTACGTTAACAAAATAAAATGGTGCTGGGAATATATGCGCTAGCTAAGAACCTCTTATTTGCTCACACGAGGTGGGTCAAATTCAGGTGTTCATAGCAGGAGCACGAGATATATTCTGGCTGGCAGAAATGCAAGGGACTCCAACAATAACTGGCGAAGGTTGTGATTGGCGAGGAACGGGAGTGGTGTGTTGGTTGACGGCCAATGAGAACGCTGGACGGCCGCAAGTCGCTAGTTAGGCAGTTGAAGGGTTCGGCGCGTCGACCAGGTGTGCAGCAGGTGCTGGAGTGGGGGGAAGGAGGGAGTTGAGGTGCGTGTGGCTGTCTTGATATATACGTTAAGCCACTACAAAACATATCTTGCATATTGTTGAGGATGTGACGAATTAAGGAGATAGCAGGCTCATTCTCTGGGAAGAGATTATCGTCACAATATATATATATATATATATATATATATATATATATATATATATATATATATATATATATATATATATATATATATATATATATATATATATATATATATATATGCGGAAAAACCACAAAGAAATGCAGAAAGGGGGGGTGAACGTTTCGGCTTTTCAAGGCTTTGTCAACACCAGACTGACTGAGGACAGGAAAGAGAAGATACAGGTCATCACCTATACCTGACCAACCCATCCTTAGGAAAGAATTACCAGAAACAGGAAAGTTCAAAGAGGATTAAGTGGTCAGAGAATTAAGGATGAAAGATTAAGGAAAAGCCTCATGGACACAATAAATGAATATACAATTGTAATGAAACATTGTATGCCTCAATTTAAGAGTTTTTTCTTAAACTGTTGTGTAATATTGTAACTTAAAACTGGGTCAAGTTTGTACATACCAGTACTAACATTGAGAAGATTTGGACATTGACTAATTAGCGCAGACTCGATTAAATTCCGTTCCACAAAGCCATTGCAATAGGTAATGCTTTTAGCCCCATCCCAATTAATAGTGTGATCACACAAACTTGTGTGTAGATACAAAGCATTAGACGTTTGGGCAGTTCTTATACTATAAGCATGTTGGGACATACGCAATTGTAAGGATTTTCCTGTTTGTCCAAGGTACACAGACTCACAATCATTGCAGGGAATCGAATACACACAACCTGCTGTCCCAGGGGAGTTTTTATTAAATTAGACTTGATCGTATTATTAGTAAACACCAAATTGATATTAAGGGTCTTAAAAACTGGGGAAAGTTTCCCAAATCCCATCGCATAAGGTACCACCAATGAGTTTCTATTTTCTGGTTTCCCTTTGGAGACATTATTATAAAACGTACGTTTAGCATTCCAAACGAACAATCCAAAAACATCTTAGGGTACTGTAAACTTTTCCCAATTTCATATATTTTAGCTATCTCTTCATCAAAAAACTCAGGGCTGCATACCCTCAAAGCTCGAAGAAACATTCCTGAAAATACTGCCTGTTTAACTTTACTATGATGATTCGAATAATAATGAACAAACGACTCGACGTTGGTAGGTTTTCTATGTAAAGAAAACCGAATGATATGATATATATGCGAATGAAAACTCACACCTCAGAAGTGACTCGAACCCATACTCCCAGGAGCAACGCAACTGGTATGTACAAGACGCCTTAAACCACTTGACCATTACGACCAGACATAATGAGGTGATAGCCGAAGCTATTTGAACCACCCCACTGCCGGCACTCGGATGGTTATCTTGGGCATAGCATTTTACCAAATCACCTCATTCTTTGGGGCACACGTGAGGAACACAAATGTGAACAAGCCTGAATGGTCCGCATGACTATATGCGAATGAAAACTCACACCCCAGAAGTGACTCGAACCCATACTCCCAGGAGCAACGCAACTGGTATGTACAAGACGCCTTAAACCACTTGACCATCACGACTGGACATAATGAGGTGATAGCCGAAGCTATTTGAACCACCCCACCGCCGGCACTCGGATGGTTATCTTGGGCATAGCATTTTACCAAATCACCTCATTCTTTGGGGCACACGTGAGGAACACAAATGCGAACAGCCTGAATGGTCCCCAGGACTATATGCGAATGAAAACTCACTCCCCAGAAGTGACTCGAACCCATACTCCCAGGAGCAACGTTTACATTCGCATATAGTCCTGGGGACCATTCAGGCTTGTTCGCATTTGTGTTCCTCACGTGTGCCCCAAAGAATGAGGTGATTTGGTAAAATGCTATGCCCAAGATAACCATCCGAGTGCCGGCGGTGAGGTGGTTCAAATAGCTTCGGCTATCACCTCATTTTGTCCGGTCGTGATGGTCAAGTGGTTTAAGGCGTCTTGTACATACCAGTTGCGTTGCTCCTGGGAGTATGGGTTCGAGTCACTTCTGGGGTGTGAGTTTTCATTCGCTTATAGTCGTGGGGACCATTCAGGCTTGTTCGCATATATATATATATATATATATATATATATATATATATATATATATATATATATATATATATATATATATATATATATTTATATATCTAAATATGTATGTATATATATATTGTCGGGGTAGATTCGCTTAGTAAGTAAGTAACCGTACTATATATGCAATCACGATCGCCAATGTCAGGGTGTCTCCCTCTCTCACTAGTCACCACCAAGTTGTATTAGCGATAACTGTTACTTACTGTAACCCTGCGGGTCTTCACTCAATCCTTGGATGCCACTGTTCGCCAGGAGAGTCTCCCAATCAATCTCCGGCCGGCCTTCTAGCCAGAAACGAGTGGGAACACGACTTACTCTCTTCCAATCGCGTGCCCGCCCCGACAAGGGCTCTACTGCTAACTGTAAGGTCGCCAACTGGTGTTTCCCGTGTCCAGTAACACGTCAGTGGTATTGTGGAATTGTGGTAGAAGTGGCAGAGAGCACACTCATTAAATCTGGTAACAGGCAGGTATACGTCTCTATTCTTCTCACTCTTTCAATGTACTCTATAGCAACAAGCAATGGAGGGGTAATACAAACGCGAAGGTAGTTTTGTATTTTACTTAAAACCTTAAAGTATTAGTCTCTATATCAGCAACAAGGCAAAAAAATACATGGCAGCGAATCACCCCCTCCTCATAAACTGGAACACAACAAGACGGCAACATTCCCCCTCGCCTGTCATTCAAAGCTGCCACGCCCCCCCCCCCTCGCTGTACAATCTCTCTGTACTTGCTGACCAGGCGTTAAGCGCCTGTTTCTTTAAATTCACAGTAAACACAATACTGACAATCAACACAATGAATTGCTATAGTGGCAATAAACGCAATAAGTCACTGCCCTGGCCTTTAGCTCAATAAATCAGTTCAATGGCAATTAATGCAATAACTCACTGCAATGGCATTAAACACAATATTCACAATAAAGTTAATAAACGCATTAATCACTGTACTGGCCTTAAACTCAGTAAGTCACTTCAAAGATGACAACACAGTAAATCACTGTACACATGAATATGTCATTCAATACTCCAGTATATATATATAGATCATTTCATCAATATAAAAAATAATGAGATAATACTGGGCACACAGCCTTACACCAATAAATGGTACATTTACATATATATATTCTCTGGCATAATTTATAATGTTAGTGTCACATGAAAGTAACCATTCTCGACACAGCAAATTCTTCGATAAATCACAGGTGCACTCACACACACCACATACATATATTTCGTGAGAGCTCTTTACAGCCTCTCTTTTCACAACTGTGCCTCACTATGATATAGACATTGGTGAGCCTTGCTCATGACATAGAAGATAGTCTGGCTAAATAGCTGACTAAAGGGGAATGGGGAGGGAAAACTGAATTACCTACTTCCACCTCACTGATGTGGACTCGCCCTCTGTTGAGAGTTGAATTGTATCTCCTGGTCCCGGCTATCGACTCGTTGCAGGGAACTCCCCCACACACACACTGATGCTCTCTCTGGGAACCCAATAAACATCCCAAAAATGCGTCTTCGCCATGCTCTGTCCTCTGCAGGCCCGTGCTCCTCCACAACTTCTTGAAGGGTTGGAGTCGGTCTCCTGGCCGTCGACTTCTCCTCACAACTACGTCTGCAGTCCTCTCTCTGGGCTGCAGTCGTCCTGATTCCTGGCTAGTTCCGTTCTTCTAATGCCTCTCAGTGGATTGGCCCAGCCGCTACGTCGACACAAACAGGTGAAACTGCTCAGACGTGTTATACGCCACTGCACAGACTTCACTTCTTGCACAGCACCTGTCACTGGAGCACTTGCTACTCAATTTTCGTCGATTCCCTCGTCGGTCCAAAACGTGGAATGAAGGAAGACCTCACAGAGTACAGGCAGACTACTGGTGACGCATAAAATCCACCAGAACGGGGTAAAACTGTCCAACTGACAGGACCCTCGATCCCACGTCCGACCTCCTTGACGTGTCGTGTCAAACTGCTGGCGCCACCGCAGTGCGAAAGGCCGGACCCCCCCCCCTGCTCTCGTGACGTCATACTTGCCAGGGGCGTTTCTCATTGGCTCCCTGTGCCATGGCACTGTTCTTGACCAATCTGGTGCCACTGACGTCATAACGTTTTGGCGGCAAAACGGAGGGGCCGGCGCCATATTGGCGTCCTAAAGGGCCTAAACCACAGGCCAAAACACTCTTCTTTTGCGAATTTCTCGCCAACGCGAGAACACTACACGCTCCCATATATGTCAAATTGTTTCCCAGAACGTAGAGAACGATCGGGTAAAGTGGATATGACTCTTACATCTGGCGTGGGAGAAATATAAGGGGGAGAACACCGTCATATACCCCTCCCGTTAAAATAAGAGTTATATCGGTTTAGTGTACACGGGACAGGGCATCCGCTACCACGTTGTCCTTCCCTCTGATGTGCTTGATGTCCAGGCAGTATTCCTGCAGTAGCAATGCCCACCTCGTCAGCCGCTGGTTGGAGTTTCTCATCTTGTACATGAAGAAATTAGAGGGTTGTGATCTGTAAACACATGAACAGGTCTCGCCCCTCCTCCTACATACACATCGAAGTGCGTAAGGGGCCATTACTAAAGCCAAATCCTCCTTCTCGACGGTACTATAGGCACGCTGGTACTTCACAAATTTCTTGGAGTAAAACGCGACTGGCCTATGCACCTCGCTCCTCTCCTGGGGTAAAGAACGATCGGGTAAAGCTCCCACGCCAGCATGGCTCCTATGCCAACGTCACTGGCATCTACGTATAGAATGAATCTGATCACAAAATCTGGGGATATTAATACTGGGGCCTCCGTCAACAGGTTCTTCGTCTTCTCAAAAGACTCCTGGCAGGCCTTTCCCCACTTCCATCGTACATTCTTAGAGAGTAATTCGGTGAGAGGATGCGCTACCGTGGAAAAATTCTTGCAGAAACCACGATAGTATCCGATCATTCCAAGATACCTCAGCAATTCCTTGCGTGCCCTGGGTACTGGGTACTCCTTAATGGCTGACACTTTGTGGTCCACAGGGGTTACTTCTCCTTGGCCGATGACGAAGCCTAGGTACTCTAAATGGGCCTTCCCAAACTCACTCTTGGCTAGGTTCACGGTCAAGTTAGCGTCTTCTAGCCTCCTGAACAGTTCTCTGAGTCGCTACAGGTGTGTCTCCCAATCGTCGGAGTACTCTACTATGTCATGTAGCCTTTGGCTCCCCCTCAGCAACTCGTTCATCATGCGTTGGGAAACAACTACCGCTGTTCTTCATCCCGAAGGGCATCACTTTGTACTGATACAGCCCGACGGGTGTTACGAAAGCTGATATCTTCCTGGCCTTGGGAGTCAATGAGATCTGGTAGTACCCCTTGAGCAGGTCGACCTTGGACACATATCTTGCACTATCCACCTGGTCGATGCAATCACTCACCCTTGGCATGGGGTGGGAATTTGCCACAGTGATGGAGTTCACCTTTCTGTAGTCTGTACAAAAGCGGAATGTACCATCGCTTTTCTTCCCTAACAAGCATGGGGAACTCCACTCGCTGTTGCTAGGCTCTGCAAGGTCGTTCTCATGGAGGTACTCCACCTCCTTCCTCATCAACTTTCGCTTCTCTGGGCTGACCCTATAAGCGCTCTGTTTGATGGGCCTGGCGTCCCTCACCTCTACCTCGTGCGTTACACTCTTGTGTCGTCGGGGCACGTCGTTAAAGAGAGAGGCATTCTCCCTCAACAGGTCCGTCAGGTCCGCGCTCTGTTGTCCTTCCAGGTGTTGTAACTTGTCTTCGATCTTCGCCAAACTCTCCGAATTTGAGAGATGGGTGCCGTCCGCCCTGGACCACTTTCCTTTCTCCTATGGAAGTTCCTGATCCACCTGCATGCACAAAACCATCTTCTGCTGTGGATCTCGAGTCATCGTTCCGTCCTGCACAGCGGCTCCTCCTTCCTCAGGGAAGAAAGGCTTCAGGCGGTCAACATGACACACCTGTGTCTTGCGGGGTCTGTCTGGCTTACTTACTTCATAGGTTACAGGACCCAACCGCCGTAGCATCTTGTACGGTCCCTCGAATCGTGACTCGGTCACCCGGCTCTTCCCTGGCAGCAACACCATAACCTGGGACCCAACCTGGAACTCTCTTGGCGTAGCTTTCTTGTCATACCACTCTGACATCATACGCTGCGCCTCCTTCAGATGTTTTCCTGCTAGTTCCTTTGCCAACGCGAGACGCTCCTTGAACATCTGAACATACTCGTTGACCGTTCCCACTGTCACTCCTGGTGCCCATTGCTCTTTCAGCATGGACAGAGGACTCCCTACCTCATGTCCATACACCAGCTGGAACGGTGAGAAACCTAACGACTCTACCACCGCGTTTCGTATGGCAAACAACGCAGGGTACACTGCCTCATTCCACTCGGCTCCCTGTTCTGCACAGAACACTCTCAGAATGGTTTTCAGGGTGGAGTGAAACCTTTCGATCGCCCCTTGTGACTGCGGTAGGAATGGCGACGACCGAATCTGAGTCACTCCCCAATTTGTCACAGTCTGTCTGACTGGAATACACTCCCACAGTGCGTCTGGATTTCCCTGGGCATTCCCACCCAAGAGAAAAATCGTTGTAACTGCCTGGCTACACCTTTCAACGTCAACCGCCGCATCGGGACAGCTTCCGGAAATCTTGTCGATGCACACATGATGGTCATCAAGTAGGTATTTCCTTTCTTCGTCCGTGGCAACAGTCCTACCCCGTCGACCAACAGACGCTCAAACGCAGGCCCAAACGCAGGAACAGGGACTAACGGGGCCTTCGGTATCGCGGGTTGGCTCTTCCCTGCCCTCTGGCAAGCTAAGCAAGTCTTACAGTAACGCCTCACATCGGCGTCCATACCCAGCCAGTAGAAATGGTCCCTGATCTTACGCAAAGTCTTGGTCACCCCCGGGTGACCTGCAGAGTCCACAGAGTGCGACAGATCCAGCACTGCCGCTCTGCACTGGGCTGGCAACACTACCTGGTGCATCGTACCTAGTGATTCTTCTCTGGCCTCCACTCTCACAGGCCTTCACTGTCTCATCAGCATTCTGTCCTGTATATAAAAATGAGTGGCCCTCTCAGGACCAACACGTCCTCCTTTGGCCTCCTGAATTAATTCTGGGAACTCTTATCTGTTGCAACTCCCCCAGACGAGTGCGGTCCACTCCAAGAGAACTGGCGAGGATCATCTGTAGCTCACCACCCGGGATGCCTTCGCCCTCCACTTGTTCTCCGGGTTCCACGAAGAGGTGATCGACTCCCAGGCTGTCAGACGTCTCCTCTTCAGCCCCATCAGACCCACTCCCTTTGTGCTCGTTGCACCGCTTTGGGATCACAGCGCATACAGGGAACGCCACCTCGAAGATTTCCTTCTCGTCCCCACAGGTGTCTAACACTCTGCCTTTCTCTTTATAGTGCTCCAAGCACTCCTCGCCCTTCACGAGGTTAGGGAGAACACATCCTCCACATGCATCATTTCCAAGGATGACTTGCACCTCCATCTTGGGCATTGATGCACAGACCCCTACCACTAGGGTCTGGCAGCCATAATCAGAATTCAAAGTCACCTGGTGCAGGGGCATCCTCACTGGGCCTCCCACAGTGGCCACAACAGCCACCCCCACACTGGTACCCTCGTAACCCTCGGGGAACAGGGTTCTACTCACCAGGGTAAAATCAGCCCCGGTGTCTCTCAATATCTTCACAGGAATGGGGTCTGCCTCCCCCATCTTTACAGTCCCCTCACACACGAATGGGTGACCTCTTTTCTCCCCACTCGGTATGGGCTCATCCCGCACCCTCTCGGCCATCTGGTCCTCCACCCTCAAGAAAGCAACGTTCCCCCGCTGCCTAGTGCGTCTGCATTCCCGCGAGAAGTGTCCAAATCCTCCACAATTGTAGCAGCGGACCTTCCTTGGCGGTGACCTTCCACCACTGCTCGCCCTGGCAACGCTCCAGAGGCCGTCGCTCCGTGGGTCTTCCTCGCACCTTCCGTCGCCTCCTTCGTAGCGTCTCTCGTCACAGCAACAGGTCCTGAACTCTCAGCTAGGGGCTTCTTGCCTGGTTCCACAGAACTCTTTGATCCTCTACCGTCTCCACTCAAGAAGTGGGACTTGGGATAACTCGCTCCTGTCCTCCATCCGTCCGTCCTTCTATGACTTCTCCCATATCCGGAGTATACTGGCGGTCGGTGCTGTCCCTCTCTGCGTGGTCGCAAGGCTTCCTCCAGTATGTCAGCTCTGTCGGCCGCAGCCCTCAGGTCTTTTGTGTCTGCCTCCTTGACTCTAACCCTGATCTCGGGAGAGAGCACGGATATAAACTTCTCAATGACCATCAGCCTCTTCACATCCTCAGCTGACTTCGCTCCTTCAGATTCCAGCCACTTCAGGAATTTTCTCTCCATGTCCCTCGCCGTCTCTGCATAAGATTTCCCTGGGGAGCGGGTACATTCACGAAATCTTTCCTATAACATTCTGGTGTCAGCTTGAAAGAATGAAGCACCGTTCTCTTTACAGCATCGTAGTTGGTGCACTCCTTGAAGGAAGGAAGGAACTATCAGGGAAAAGCGTCAAGCCACTACGACTATATAGCACTGGGAAAGGGTCAGGATCAGGATTTGGGATGGGACGGGGTGGGAAGGAATGGTGCCCAACGACTTGGATGGTCGGGGATTGAACGCCGACCTGCATGAATGACCGACCATGACCTGCTCACCGGCTTCGCGAGCTTCACCGGTGAGCCTACCCTGGACCAGCTCCGCCCACTCTGCTCTCGGCCACTTCTTCAAGGTAGCGACCCTCTCGAAGTGGTCAAAGAAGCCCTCAGCTTCATTAGGCACAAAGACCGGTAAATCTCGCTCTCTCACTCGGCGGTCTTCCTGCGGCGGAGGGGCAGGTGGGGCTAACCCTTGTTCAGCTCGCTTCAGTTCAACCTCTCTGTTAGCTTCAACCTCTTGCTGCTTAAGCTTGGCTTCCAGCTCACGCTCCTCCCATCTCAGCTGTGCCTCGTGCTCACGCTCTTCCCGTCTCAGCTGTGTTTCTTCTCTCCTCAGCTGGGCTTCTCGCTCTTCACGCTTCAGCTGCGCTTCTCGTTCTTCACGTTTCAGCTGCGCTTCTGCTTCTCGTTCCTCACGCTTCAGCTGTGCTTCCAGTTGCAGCTTCATCATCTCCTGCGCCTACTGCCGCTGGATCCCCTGCTGCTTCCACCAATGCTCAAATTTTTTCCTGCACTGGCAGGTGCCTGTGCCTGTTCCTCCCTCAAAGCCTCGTCTTGGGCTCTGAGCTGAGCCACAATCTCAAGTCTCCTCTCTTCTACTTTGGAAGATCTCAACTGTATCCCAAAGTGGTCAGCTACCAGCTGCAGCTGCTCCTTGGTGCAGTCCTCCAGCACTTGCTCATCCCTGGTGTCAATGAACCTTGCTACCTTCTCATCCTCCATCTTGTGCTATGAGTAATTATCTTTTACCTGTACCTATCACCACTGTCAAGTACCACAATCGCAACCGTTATCTTGATCGTTATCCTGACGAGGTCGCCAATGTCGGGGTATGTATTCGCTTAGTAAGTAACCGTACAATAATCCTGGCAAGGTCACCAATGTCGGGATAGATTCGCTTAGTAAGTAATTAACCGTACTATATATCCAATCACGGTCGCCAATGTCGGTGTGTCTCCCTCTCTCACTAGTCACCACCAAGTTGTATTAGCGATAACTGTTACTTACTGTAGCCCTGCGGGTCTTCACTCAATCCTCGGGGCGCCACTGTTCGCCAGGAGAGTCTCCCAATCAATCTCCGGCCGGCCTTCCAGCCAGAAATGAGTGGAAACATGACTTACTCTCTTCCAATCGTGTGCCCGCCCCGACAAGGGCTCTACTGCTAACTGCAAGGTCGCCTACTGGTGTTTCCCGTGTCCAGTAACACGTCAGTGGTATTGTGGAATTGTGGTAGAAGTGGCAGAGAGCACACTCATTAAATCTGGTAACAGGCAGGTATATGTCTCTATCCTTCTCACTCTTTCAATGTACTCGATAGCAACAAGCAATGGAGGGGTAATACAAACGCGAAGGTAGTTTTGTATTTTTCTTAAAAGCTTAAAGTATTAGTCTCTATATCAGCAACAAGTCAAAGAAATACAGGGCAGCGAATCACTCCCTCTTCATAAACTGGAACACAACAAGACGGCAACATTCCCCCTCTCCTGTCATTCACAGCTGCCACGCCCCCCCTCGCTGTACAATCTCACTGTACTTACTGACCGGGCGTTAAGCGCCTGTTTCTTTAAATTCACAGTAAACACAATACTGACAATCAACACAAGAATTGCTATAGTGGCAATAAACGCAATAAGTCACTGCCCTGGCCTTAGCTCAATAAATCAGTTCAATGGCAATTAATGCATTAACTCACTGCAATGGCATTAAACACAATATTCACAATAAAGGTAATAAATGCACTAAATCCTGCACTGGCCTTAAACACAGGAGTCACTTCAATGACGACAACACAGTAAATCACTGTACACATGAATATGTCATTCAATACTCCAGTATATATATATATATATATATATATATATATATATATATATATATATATATATATATATATATATATATAGATCATTTCATCAATATAAAAATAATGAGATAATACTGGGCACACAGCCTTACACCAATAAATGGTACATTTACATATATATATTCTCTGGCATAATTTATAATGTTAGTGTCACATGAAAGTAACCATTCTCGACACAGCAATCTTTTCGATAAATCACAGGTGCACTCACACACCCATACATATATTTCGTGAGAACTCTTTACAGCCTCTCTCTTCACAACTGTGCCTCACTATGACATAGACATTGTGAGCCTTGCTCATGACATAGAAGATACTCTGGCTAAATAGCTGACTAAAGGGGAATGGGAGGGAAAACTGAATTACCAACTTCACCTCACTGATGTGAACTCGCCCTCTCTTGAGAGTTGAATTGTAGCTCCTGGTCCCGGCTCTCGACTCGTTGCAGAGAACGCCCCCACACACAC
>WNGS01163947.1:25949758-25961668 GCA_020271785.1 Procambarus virginalis
AAAGTGGGAGCATGTACGTTTGCTGAGACAGCAAGGGATCTGGAAAGACGATTCCAGAAGTGGATTGAGGCTGCTGGAGTTGGATTTTACGCTGACCTGAAGCAATTGATGGTCATGGAGAAGTTCTTGGAGATGATGCATCCCGAGACAAAGTTCAAGATCCAGGAAGCAGGGATAAAGGAGGTGAGAGATGCCGCGGATATGATTACGGAAGCATATAAGAGTTTGAGGGAGAACAGAGTGAAGAATGAGGTGAGACGCAGCAATGGCAGATCCAGTGGAGCCTGGGGAGGAAGAAATTATGAAAGACCCAGAAGAGTCTGGGGTGAGAAGAATTTTGATAAATGGGCGGATAAACGTAAGTACCCTAAAACTCAGAAGAGTAGTTCGCGCACTTCGTCTGAAAGTGAAGATGAAGCTAAACGAGAAACAAATCATTATCCAGGAAATCAAGAGTCCAGTAAAGCCCCGCAGAGTACAGGTAGTGTACCTGGCCCGAGGAACTCTCATGCGAGTGGACAAAGTCAGAGCCACTCTGGTACATATAGAAGAGACTTTTCCCAGGTGAGATGTTACAACTGTAACGGATTGGGTCACGTGATGCGAGATTGTCAGCAGGGCAAGAGAATTGTGACCCTGGCCATGTGTGACCCCCGAGGTAAATATACTAGTGTGTTCCGAGACAAACCACAGACGGTGAACTTAGTGAACGAGAGGTATAGGCCGTTCATGAGCAAAGGTTGGATCAGTATAGGAGGCCAACCTGAGGTAGAAGTTGGTATCTTAAGAGATACCGGAGCTAATCAGAGCGTGATTGCGAGAAGCCTGATTGGGAATGATCGACGGTTAGCTGGCAGGAGAAAGATGAAAGTATATGGGTTATTGTCTGAGAGTGACATGCCCGTTTGTACTGTCCAGCTAAGGTCAGAATATGTGTCGGCGGAGGTGATGTTGGGAGTGTGCCCCGACATACCTGTTCCAGGAGTCCAAGTGATCCTGGGGAATGACTTGTGCGGGACAAAGGTGTTACCAGGAGTCATAGCGGAGACTGTGCCAGAGGAGTGCCCAGAAGGCCACGGCACGGGTGGGACACCTGAGAGTGTGAACCTGACTGACATCCGAGGAGAAGAGTCAGGAGACCGCCAAGCCATTGAAAATCCTGTCTTGGTAGTGATGAAGACAGAGGTGGCCGACGAGGAAGACGCTGGAGAAGATGAGACAGTGTCTATTCAGCCGGTAGAAGATATCGACGTAGATATAGCGTGGCTGTTTGATGAAGGTCCAGCTCAGGAAGATGAAGTCTCAGTGAGGCCAAAAGTGAAGATGGCCCAGCCAAAGAAAAATCATGTGAAGAGAGCGAACCTGAGTAGGCCCCAGCCTGCTGAAATTAAGGGTCGGAAGATGAATGCAACTGTGCTGAGGAGAAGTGAGGAAGGATGTCGACACACCGAGGACGGGAGTAGAGCGTCAGGTTTTCCACTAGCACAGAGGCATTTGGATAGTAGAGTTAACACTTTCGCGCGCCCATATCGTACATATACGACGGCTATATTTCTATCGGTTGTGCGGTCGCGTCGTACATTTACGGTCCGTATTAAAATAATTGTAAAAAATCCAGCTTAAATCCGATTTACTTGGGGTTTGTTTCAAACTGTGCGCCATGAAATTCCGTTCTCTCGGGTAGGCCAAATGTCACGTCGGCCTACTGGGTCACGTGACAGGCCCATTTTGTTGTCACGTGGAGCGATCACATCTCTCTCCCCTCGCGCGCCAAACTCGCATGGTTTCAAGGATTTTTACCCGTTTCTGTGTGTTTGTAACCAACTACATTCATCAATAATGGATCCAGCACCAGGCCCAAGTGGTGTTTCGGCTACAGGAGCCTCTGATTCATCTGGAAAAGACAAGATTACCGACATCTATAGGAGGTTCTCTGGATTGAGGCTCACTCCCACCAAGATTCCCAATCTCTTGGATGCCTTTGATCAAGTGGATTTGGATGGAAGTGAGGCAGAAGGTGAGGATTTAGAAGAAGAATGTGAATTTGGGGGGCCTGGAGCCCATGGGGCTGAATCGACGGAGGAGGACACTGAAGGCCTAACAGAGGAGGGGGCACCAGCACCGCCGCCTCTCACCACAAGGCGCACACGTGGTGCGTGCATGCCTAAAATCCAGCTAAGGAAACGACCTCCTACTCGTCGTTTGAAAATAACCCCATTTGTTGATAGTGGGAGTGATTCAAGCTATGAATTATCAGGTGAGGATGAACGAGTGAGGAAGATGAGGCACCCAGCCTCCTCGCAAGCGTACACGTCCGGTACGTACTCGCCAGCCTGGGGCCAGTGTTGTGTGGCTTGAGGACAATATTCCACCATTGGGGTCTACACGTGTGGAACAATTAGACTCGTACGTGGCGCCCCAAAAGACCTGCAACATATAGCGAAGACTAAGATTGATGTGGATACCACAGTCTACCGCCGCAAGGACAACACCTTCATTCTGCTGTGGAAAGACAAGCGAGTTGTCTCTATGATTACCAACCTCCACAATGCAGACACAAATAGAGTTCAAAAACGCAAACGAGTTCGTAGGCCAGATGGAACAACAGGACTACAGCAGGTTGTGGTGAACAAACCAAAGGCAATTATTGACTACAATAAGTTCATGAAGGGTGTTGACCACTTTGATCAAATGGTAAAGTATTACCATTTCGCCAGGAAATGTCACAAGTGGACAAAGAAAATAACCTTTTATTTCCTGCAAATGGCTTTGCAAAACGCTTATGCATTGTACAAGGCCAACACAGATGACCGAAAGAAACTAACTCTGCTCCAGTTTCATGAGGTTGCTATTTGGGCTTTATTGAAATTTGACAAGGAAGAGTGGCCTGCAACAACACAATCTCCTCATTTAGTTCATGCTCCAGACATAAATGATGACACTGGTCCTGTGTATCCTGCTGAAGGAGGTGGAGTGGAGAGAAAATGCACAACTTATTTTTCTACAATCGTCTTTCCTTTGGTAAGTACACATAATTGTCCTAGGTTGTTGTAGTATTGTAGTCTATTTTCTTAGGAATATTTTGATACCTAATGACAACTGTAGCACGAAAACTAAAGTAAGTATACACGAAACATCAGAAACTTTTTTTGTGGGTGTTGCGGGTGTAAGTTGGAGTGTCCAGAGCGGGTTCCGGTGTGTGTGTTTGGCCGTCTCTACAGCTGTGAATTCCCAAGAATTGTATTTGATAGGCATATGACTGTGTAGGGAATTTTATTCCAAACACTATACAAAAAAAAACCGGTGTGAAACAAGTATAAACTTGAAAAACATCAACAAAGTAAAAACTTTTTACGCTCACGGGTACAAACACGCGTAAGCATAGCTCGAGAAATAATGTCAGGACAGTGAAATAAGTATAAACTTTCAAAGCGCCGCATCACAACAGTGTCGTCGCTGCTGAAATCACGGCTAACGCTTCGGCCACTTCCCACACTCGTGCGGGTCACTCCGTATCATAATTATACATTGATAGGCATATGTCTGGGTGGGGAATTTTATTGCGAGTTCAGTGATATCAAAATCAACGCTGTAGGATCACTGTGGAGCTGGCAACAAACGAAAGAGTATGAACATTTACTTCCTGTTTGGGTGTCACGGCGAGTCATCTTCGTGTTTATTTATTTCGTGGTGGGATAGCAAATGCTTTGGTGACATTTTATGCATATGATCTTGTAGAGAATTTTATTGCCAACACATTGATACCAAAATGAAATACGTAGCTCGAGAATTGATGTTAGGAGCGTGAAAAGTTTATACACTTTCTTGTCTTTACACTTGAGCGCCCAGAACGCCGCGCGCACAATGCGCTTTTTTTTTCCGGAGTGCCGCGCGCGCGAAAGTGTTAAGTTGTTTGAGATGTCAGGAGTTGACATGTTTCACAGAAAACGTGGAGGAGAGATAGTGAAGAAGAGTGATAGCCGAGAAAATGGAAGGAGAAGAGACAGTATGTGTGGAGAGATGCTTACGAGCACTTTAGGAGAGGTAAAGCAACATGTGCGATCAAGTGTTGTTGGATGTAGTACAGGGCTCAGAGAAACTTTTAGGGAACAAAGAAGAGTTGAAGGAGAAGAAATGGAGTTGTATAGAGGTGAGAAGTGTGAGAAGAGGATGATGATACAAGCATGGAGGAGTAGAAGAAAGCCGAGTACTCGATGGAAGGCAAACAGGATGAGGTCTCGGATAAATGAGGAGACGAAAGAGAGGATCGTCGGTGAAGACAAGGGAGTGAAGTATGATGGCAGGAGACGAAAGTATAATGGCAGTATAAAAGAAGTGTGAAGACGACAGAGGAGGTACAGACAGTAGATGTCTGACTCTGGACGTGAAGAGAAGAAGACAAGGAAACGGAGGGTGGAAACAATAAGTAGAGTGAACCGATGGAGTGCAGGCGTCCAAGGAGGACAGCCTAGCCAAGAGGTGTCAGAGAAGTCAAAACGTTTGTGAGAAGATCATGTTTCGGGCGAGTTATGAGCCAGATGTTACCAGGTGCAACGAAGTAGTTGTATACTCCTAAGGGAGTACATAAGCAGATCAACCGGTCGAACCAATCGGTTGGAGAACGAGACAAGTGTGGTGGCGGATGTATTATCCCGAGCTTTGCCACTGGAATAACTCTCAAAAATAAGGGGAGGGGAGTGTTATGATCTCAGCCTGCAGGAGAAACGAGTCTCCCCCTTGAGAGTTATTCAGCAAGCCTGACCTAACTGGAAGGTCCAGGAATCATAGAGGCGATAATACATAGGTAAAATAGTTTGGTCGATTTTAAATAAAAATTTGAGATTATGGGCAATGAACAAGAAAACAGATAAATGACTGGTTAGGAGATGTGGACAAGTTGCTGGAGACGTGAGGCTCGCTTTGGGAGAGCCTTGACCTCACTTGAGGCCTGACATCGCAGGGGGAAAGCCGCGCTTCGTCGAGCTCCCGCCAGAAGGGAACCCCTAGTGATATATCTCCAAAGAGAAGAGAAGTGTGCAGACGTGCCAGCTGTGGAGTCGAGCTGGAGACGTTGCGGTCTCAAGTCCTGGACGGCGGGGAGAGTATTAAGCCGCCCAGAGACAGTTTTGTGGGCTGTGGGAAGCGCCCTGGTCAGACGTTGTCAGAGGGAGAAGCGCCCTCGACCAGATAATCTGTGGTAAGCCCGATTTAAGCCAGTTCATAGTGATTAGTTGTAATTGGTCGTGTGCCCAGCGACAGTAGCTATGTTTATTTACACGTTAAACATGTTTTGGTAAGGCAGAAAGCCTGAAATAAGAGAGTGCAGTGGGAGGAGCGCGGAGCGACGTCCATCTCCTCTGGGCGCTGGCAGGTGACTGAGGTCCTGATGGCTGAGGCCCCTCCTAGAGTGAGTGAGGCCCGCAGGCGAGGCGGAGCACGGACCCGCCCACGGGGGAGTCCACTCTCACTAAATGTAGAAGACAGATAGAGATTGGAGGCAAAGATATTGTGTGATTAATTTTGTTTATGTGTTAAAGGGGAAACATTTTATTGGAGTGCAAATGGGTTGCAGGTTTGTCTTTGGGGAAGAAGTTGCTGAGGACTTCGAAGCCAGCACAGAGGGAGTGGTTGATGAGACTCCAAGGCAGTGGAGGAGAGGACCTCGATCTGTGAGGAGAAGCAGTGAGGAGGAGTGTCACGTGCTTCTGCAGAGGTGGTGAAGTACCACAGTTATTCGAGGAAACTTTATGGTGCAGCAGCCAGGAGAGCTGTGGATGATCCTAGTAGGAGTAGAGAAGCACCATAATTGTCCAAGGAAACTTCATGGTAGCAGCCTGGAGGAGCTGCAGAGGATCCTGGTGGTTAAGCCCTGAGGAACCTGAAGTTGTCAGGGTAGTGAGATAGTTCTAAATGATCACTTGTATGGAGGTGAGAGTGTTTGTCATTAGCGTGAACGACGCAATGAGAGGTGAGTGATCGTTTGCCATTTATGTGCCACGAAGTGTATATTGAAGTTTAGAGTTACAGACGTAGGCAGGAGTACCTACAGATATATATGTATTCTAAGACTGATAGAATGATCGATTGATTCGTTGAGTGGCACAGATCATGTATATTGATACATACATGTATGTTATTGCATTCATATGCTGATTTACCTTGTTCATGTTTATAGGTATATATATATGTGTACATTCTCTTGCTGGTAGTGTAACATATATTGTAAGACTTAATCTACTTGAGGAGGTTGATAATATTAGGTAATACCAAGAGATAGGATACCACTTAGCAGCTGAGGATAGAGTTCTGATGGTGTTGGAGTGCAACCTGATTATAATAGTATAGAGTATAGGATTCATTATTATTATATGTATGCGTGTATTGTATATGTACTTCGTCCAGTAAATGTATCCAAATTTGCTGGTGTTTGCACTTGTCCAGTGAGGCTTCCCAGGAAATAGTAAAGAAGGAAAGAGAGAGAGAGCAAGAAACAGGAACCACTGCTGTGGACAGGGTAAGACGGAAGTCTAGTAAGACAAAGGGATTGAGGAGGTCATATCCCATAAGGAGAGAGTGGGGAGTCACAGCGGCTCGAGTGGGTGTGTGCACGTGACAACGAGGCTGAGTGCTGGAGCCGCATCCCCTAAACGTGTGACGTTGAGCCCCTCTCCTAGAGCCTGAAGTGCCTGGTGTGATCTCCTAGTGGAATATAAGCACTCTATCGAGTTGTGGGTTGGGTTGTCCGTCAGCGATAACATCACACCAAATCCACCACCGCAACAACACACACACACAAACACACACCCAAACACACCACCGATACAAAGATGCGAGAAGCAACTACACGGCAGTGAGGAGAGAGGCAGAAAGAAATGTTAAAAAATGGATTGCACACAATGTAAAACAGAACCAGGTCTATTCTATAAATTCATAACAACAAATTGCAGGTAAAGAATAATATTCAGAGGTTGAAAATGGGAATTAGATTCACGGAAAATGAAAAGGAAATGTGTGAAACATTAAACGAAAAGTTCCAAAGTGTGTTTGTACAAAATGAAATCTTCATGAACCAGATACAATAGCAATTCCAGAGAAGAACATGGAGCACATAGAAGTGTCTAGAGATGAAGTGGAAAAAATGCTCAAGGAGCTAAATAAGAACAAAGCAGTTGGTCCAGATGGAGTTTCACCATGGGGTTCTGAGAGAATATGTACCTGAGCTCAGCATTCCACTTCAACTGATTTTTCAGGCATCCCTGTTTACAGGAGTTGTAGCTGATGTGGAAAAAGGCTAACATAGTTCCAATCTACAAAAGTGGAAGCAGGGAAGACCCCTTTAATTATAGACTGGTATCATTGACAAGTGTAATAGTCAAAATATTGGAAAAATAATTAAAACTAATGGGTAAAACACCGGAGAGAAATGATATAATATCAGACAGACAGTATGGTTTTCGATCTGGAAGATCCTGTGTATCGAATTTACTTCTATGGTCGAGCAACAGAGATAATACAGGAAAGAGATGGCTGGGTTGACTGCATCTATCTAGACATAAAAAAAAAGGCTTTCGACAGAGTTCCACATAAAAGGTTGTTCTGGAAACCGGAAAATATTGGAGGGGTGACAGGAAAGCTTCTAACATGGATGAAAAATTTTCTTACTGATAGAAAAATGAGGGCAGTGATCAGAGGGAATGTATCGGACTGGAGAAATGTCACAAGTGGAGTACCACAGGGTTCAGTTCTTGCACCAGTGATGTTTATTGTCTACATAAATGATCTACCAGTTGGTATACAGAATTATATGAACATGTTTGCTGATGATGCTAAGATAATAGGAAGGATAAGAAACTTAGATGATTGTCATGCCCTGAAGATGACCTGGACAAATAAGTATATGGAGCACCACTTGGCAAATGGAATTTAATGTAATAAATGCCATGTTATGGAATGTGGAATAGGAGAACATAGACCCCACACAACCTATATATTATGTGAGAAATCTTTAAAAAATTCTGATAAAAAAAGAGATCTAGGGGTGGTTCTAGATAGAAAAACTATCACCTGAGGACCACATAAAGAATATTTATGCAGTCTCCGTGGTGTAGTGGTAAGACACTCGCCTGGCGTTCCGCGAGCGCTATGTCATGGGTTCGTATCCTGGCCGGGGAGGATTTACTGGGCGCAATTCCTTAACTGTAGCCTCTGTTTAACGCAACAGTAAAATGTGTACTTGGATAAAAAAACGATTCTTCGCGGCGGGGATCGTATTCCAGGGACCTGCCCGAAACGCTACGCGTACTAGTGGCTGTACAAGAATGTAACAACTCTTGTATATATCTCAAAAAAAAAAAAAAAAAAAAAAAAAAAAAAAAAAAAAAAAAAAAAAAAAAAAAAAAAAAAAAAAAAATTGTGCGGAGAGCCTATGCCACGCTTTCTAACTTCAGAATTGCTATTAAATACATGGATGGCGATATACTAAAGAAACTGTTCACGACTTTTGTTAGGCCAAAGCTAGAATATGCAGCGGGTGTGTGGTGCCCATATCTTAAAAGGTGCAAAGACATGCTACTGGAAAAGGTGCAAAGACATGCTACTAAGTGGCTCCCAGAACTGAAGGGCAAGAGCTACGAAGAGAGGTTAGAGGCATTAAATATGCCAAAACTAGAAGACAGAAGAAAAAGAGGTGATATGATCACTACATGCAAAATAGTAACAAGAATTGATAAAATCGATAGTGAAGATTTCCTGAGACCTGGAACTTTAAGAACAAGAGATCATAGATTTAAACTAGCTAAACACAGATGCCGAAGAAATATAAGAAAATTCACTTTCGCAAACAGAGTGGTAGACGGTTGGAACAAGTTAGGTGAGAAGGTGGTGAAGGCCAAGACCGTCAGTAGTTTCAAAGTGTTATATGACAAAGAGTGCTGGGAAGACGGGACACCACGAGCGTACCTCTCATCCTGTAACTGCACTTAGGTAATTACACTTAGGTAATTACACACAAGATTTGGGGGTTGATATCACACCGAACCTGTCTCCAGAGGCCCACATCAAAAGAATATCATCAGCGGCATATGCTAGACTGGCCAACATAAGAACTGCCTTTAGAAACTTGTGTAAGGAATCTTTCAGAACCCTGTATACCACTTATGTAAGACCAATCCTGGAGTATGCAGCTCCAGCCTGGAGTCCATACCTAGTTAAACACAAGACAAAGTTTGAGAAGATTCAGCGGTATGCCACCAGGCTCGTCCCGGAACTGGGAGGTATGAGCTACGAGGAAAGGCTAATGGAGCTGAACATCACGTCCCTGGAAAACAGAAGAGTAAGGTGGAGATATGATAACCATCTACCAAATTCTCAGGAGAATTGATAGGGTGGACAAAGACGAACTCTTCAGCACGGGTGGAACACGAACAAGGGGACACAGGTGGAAACTTAGTACCCAGATGAGCCACAGAGACGTTAGAAAGAATTTTTTCAATGTCAGAGTAGTTAATAAATGGAATGCACTAGGAAGTGATGTGGTGGAGGCTGACTCCATACACAGTTTCAAATAAAATAAAATAAAATAAAATGATTATTTAGGTAAGGTACATACATACAAGGGATTTTACAAAGAATGATTGATTTATAGATAGGGCTAGTACATACAATGCCTAAAGCCACTATTACGCAAAGCGTTTCGGGCATGAAAAACTTAAATGACTAATGCTAAATACTAATTGAGTATAAAGAATAAAAATGTGTAGAGAACAATTAAAAATAGGGATAAAAAGGGGGGGGGGACATGGCTGAAAAAGCAGCACAAATACAATTAGGTCGACAAACAGCGTTGTTTAAAAAAATACAGACACGGGTTGACAATAGAGGAGTAAGGTAGGTTACAGGGAATTTATTAGATAGTCCTTCGTTTTTATCTTAAACTGGTTGAGAGAGGTACAGTCTTTAACATGGTTGGGAAGGTCATTCCACATTCGAGGTCCCTTGATTTGTAGAGCATTTCTAGTTTGATTAAGTCGTACTCTTGGAATGTCAAAACTGTATTTATTTCTGGTGTGGTGCTCATGGGTTCTGTTACAACCTTCAATGAAGCTTTTGAGTTCAGGATTGGCATTACAGTTCGGCGTTTTATATATGTATAATACACATGAGAGAATGTGCAGTGACTTAATATCTAATATATTCAGAGATTTGAGTAGGGGGTACCAAGTGATGTCTGGGGCCAGAGTTGGATATTGTCCTAATAGCAGCTTTGTGTTGAGTAATTAGATGACGTAAATGATTTTGGGTAGTAAAACCCCAAGCACAAATAGATGAGGGAGTAATAGAGAGTCACCAGGGCAGGTCGGGGTACATAATATCTGATCTTAGAAAGAATGCCAACAGTTTTTGAAACTTTTTTTATATATTTAGAATGTGTCCCTGGAAATTCAGCTTGTGGTCAATGAGAACGCCAAGGAACTTGCCATCTAATTTGTTAAAAATTTGGGTATTGTTTATTTTGAGATTTATTTGATTAGAGGATTTATTGCCAAACAGAATATGGAAAGTTTTGTCAATGTTAAGGGTGAGTTTGTTGGCAGTTAGCCAAAGATGGACTTTATTTAGCTCAGTATTTACTGTGGCATTTAGAGCAAGGGGGTCAGGACTGGAGTAAATGAAGGTTGTGTCGTCAGCAAATAGAATTGGTTTGATGTGTTGGAAGGCATTTGGAAGGTCATTAATGTAGATGAGAAAGAGGAGAGGGCCAAGTATGCTGCCCTGAGGAACACCAATGTTGATGGGTAGGGTGGGAGAAATTGAATTATTCACAGAAACATACTGGAGCCTGTCAGTAAGGTAAGATTTGAGGTATTGCAGGGAGTGTCCACTGACTCCATAATGATGTAATTTAAGAAGAAGGTTTTGGTGGTTGACAGTGTCAAAAGCCTTTGTATGTAGATATGAATAGAGCCCAGTAAATGTAGATATGATAGAGCCCAGTAGGCTCAGGAATCTGTACACCAGTTGATTGACAGTTGAGAGGCGGGACCAAAGAGCCAAAGCTCAACCCCCGCAAGCACAATTAGGTGAGTACAATTAGGTGAGTACACACACACACACACACATTGCACAGGGATGACATCGTCTCATTACAAAGTGCTGACAGATACAACCTTCGCTCTCAGCAGCTGACAATTATCTTAAATAAGATATAGCCAGCATAAGGATAGATGGGCTCACATCAAATGTATAATTGCCACCATTCCATTCCTATTTGAAAAAGAAAGAAAGAGCGAGAGAGAGAGAGCGGTGCTATTATTGTCGTGACGCTGAACCCCGGTTCATTCCGAACACAGCGATTACACAACACATAACACCTTGCCTCAGCAACTGTTTCTACCACCGCGTACTTCTACACACACCAGACCCTTGAGGCGTACCACTAGGTTTGTACAGGAACACAATGAGGGGAACATATGGAAGGTATTTAAAGGCCGTCGGGTTTTGTCATTTAATTACAAAGAATAGACTCTGACAAATAATAACATATAACAAACTCTATATGGTAAATAAACTCCCAAAATCCATAAACCACTTGACCTCCGCGATCACCACCTACCCTCGTAACTTCTGCCTAAGTCCCTAATACTGAATGATTACTACAACGTTCCACACCCGGTTAGTCTTGCATTCATACTCACATACTGCAGACTTAACTTGGTCACTAAGATCACATCAGGCTCCGGCATAGCTGTCTGCTACACTTCGCTGCTGCCACAGACGGAGACCCGGAGGACTTGCCAGTTCCACTCCCACAACCAGACTGTCTCCAGCCAGCCAGGAAGGTATAATCCGATTACCCTTGTTCCTAGAAGCGGTAACCTTGTTCCTAGAAGCCTGAGTCCTCTTTCCAGGAAT
>WNGS01163947.1:25966852-25981102 GCA_020271785.1 Procambarus virginalis
AATTACAAGAATAGACTCTGACAAATGTATAACATACTCTATTAGGTAAATACACTTCCAATACCCATAAACCACTTGATCCCACGGTCACCACTTGCACTCGTAACTTCCGCATAAGTCCCTAATACTGAATAATTACTACAACGCTCCACACCCGATTAGTCTTACATTCAATACTCACATACTGCAGACTTAACTTGGTCACTAAGATCACATCAGGCTCTCGCATAGCTGTCTGCTACACTTCGCTGCTGCCACAACGGAGACCCCGGAGGACTTGCCAGTTCCACTCCCAAACCAGACTGTCTCCAGCCAGCCATGGCCTCAACATTTCACCCCGCTTCTCAAGGAAGGTATAATCCGATTAACCTTATCCTAGAAGCGGTAACCTTGTTCCTAGAAGCCTGAGTCCTCTTTCCAGGAATTATTAGTTTGGCTAAGCAGCTGCAGTCTTAATCCCTTGACCTTTCTTAGATATGTGATCCATAGTCTGTCTACTTAACTTGTACTTCCAGTCATCATTCGTTAAGTGTTGTAGTAATGATCCTCTAGCTAATAATCCCTACTAGCTTGTGGATTACAACACAAGTCCATTCCATCCAGCGGTCGACCCCCAAAGACGCATTCATAAATTTTAACATGCTGTTCATTCAGAATAGAATTTTCACAAATATAATTAGTGTGATTATATATTAGCAGATTGTGCATATTTAGGCACTGGTTAGGTTAGGTCAGGTGTTTAGGTTCTGTTGGCGGTTATGTGTATTTGTAGAACGTGGTTGAAGCATTTACAGCATTGTGGTTCGAACAAAGTCGTCAGCGAAGCAACTGTTCTCGGAAGTGTTCGAAGTCATCACTTGTGGTTTGAGTCCTGACGTTGTTCAAGACGAGTTTGAACAACGTCTTGTATTCAGTGATGAGGCCACATTTCATACGAATTGGCAAAGTCAACAAGAATAATGTTCACATTTGGGGCTAAGACTATCCCTCACGCCACAGTTTAGTGCACGAGGACTCTCCACAAGTGATTGTGTTCTGTGTAATTTCCAAGAATCATCTTCATGCCCCGTTGTTCTTTGAGGTAAATGTGGCCGGATGTTTCAGAACTGTTATTTATTTGATGAGCCCATTGCAAATAAACTTGAACACTTCATTTTTCAATAGGACGGGCTCCACCTCACTGGAAGCTCAATGTGTGGCTTGTCTCAATGAGAATCTGCCAGAAAGATGTCTCGGGCGTGCTGGTGATGATAACAATGTGCTGGTGAAATGTTGAAATTGAGTGAACGTGGTGTTCACCTCAACTGCCATCTTGTGAATTGTTCTCTGGGGCTATGTGAAGAGACTGATTTATGTCCCCGCTCTTCCCACAGGCCTAGGGCAACTCCAGCAGAGAATCACTGCCACACTGGAAACTTACACAAGACACACTGCAGGTGTGTGGAGGCGCTGGACTATCTGCTGCAGGTGTGTGGCAGGCGCTGGACTACCTGCTGCAGGTGTGTGGCAGGAGCTGGACTACCTGCTGCAGGTGAGTAGCAGAAGCTGGACTACCTGCTGCAGGTGTGTGGAGGCGCTGGACTACCTGCTGCAGGTGTGTGGCAGGCGCTGGACTACATGCTGCAGGTGTGTGGAGGCGCTGGACTACCTGCTGCAGGTGTGTGGCAGGCGCTGGACTACCTGCTGCAGGTGTGTGGAGGCGCTGGACTACCTGCTGCAGGTGTGTGGCAGGCGCTGGACTACCTGCTGCAGGTATGTGGAGGCGCTGGACTACCTGCGCAGGTGTGTGGCAGGCGCTGGACTACCTGCTGCAGGTGTGTGGAGGCGCTGGACTACCTGCTGCAGGTGTGTGGCAGCGCTGGACTACCTGCTGCAGGTGTGTGGGGCGCTAGACTACCTGCTGCAGGTGTGTGGAGGCGCTGGACTACCTGCTGCAGGTGTATGGCAGGCGCTGGACTACCTGCTGCAGGTGTGTGGCAGGAGCTGGACTATCTGCTGCAGGTGTGTGGCAGGAGCTGGACTACCTGCTGCAGGTGTGTAGCAGGAGCTGGACTACCTGCTGCAGGTGTGTGGCAGGCGCTGGACTACCTGCTGCAGGTGTGTAGAAGGAGTTAGACTACCTGCTGCAGTGTGTGGCAGGAGCTGGACTACCTGCTGCAGGTGTGTGGCAGGAGCTGGACTACCTGCTGCAGGTGTGTGTGGCAGAAGCTGGACTACCTGCTGCAGGTGTGTGGCAGGCGCTGGACTACATGCTGCAGGTGTGTGGAGGCGCTGGACTACCTGCTGCAGGTGTGTGGCAGGCGCTGGACTACCTGCTGCAGGTGTGTGGAGGCGCTGGACTACCTGCTGCAGGTGTGTGGCAGGCGCTGGACTACCTGCTGCAGGTGTGTGGAGGCGCTGGACTACCTGCTGCAGGTGTGTGGCAGGCGCTGGACTACCTGCTGCAGGTGTGTGGAGGCGCTGGACTACCTGCTGCAGGTGTGTGGCAGGCGCTGGACTACCTGCTGCAGGTGTGTGGAGGCGCTAGACTACCTGCTGCAGGTGTGTGGAGGCGCTGGACTACCTGCTGCAGGTGTATGGCAGGCGCTGGACTACCTGCTGCAGGTGTGTGGCAGGAGCTGGACTATCTGCTGCAGGTGTGTGGCAGGAGCTGGACTACCTGCTGCAGGTGTGTAGCAGGAGCTGGACTACCTGCTGCAGGTGTGTGGCAGGCGCTGGACTACCTGCTGCAGGTGTGTAGAAGGAGTTAGACTACCTGCTGCAGGTGTGTGGCAGGAGCTGGACTACCTGCTGCAGGTGTGTGGCAGGAGCTGGACTACCTGCTGCAGGTGTGTGTGGCAGAAGCTGGACTACCTGCTGCAGGTGTGTGGTAGGAGCTGGACTACCTGCTGCAGGTGTGTGTGGCAGGAGCTGGACTACCTGCTGCAGGTGTGTGGCAGGAGCTGGACTGCCTGCTACAGGTGTGTAGCAGGAGCTGGATTACCTGCTGCAGGTGTGTGGCAGGAGCTGGACTATCTGCTGCCGTTGTGTGGCAGCAGCTGCACTACCTGCTGCAGGTGTGTGGCAGGAGCTGGATTACCTGCTGCAGGTGTGTGGCAGGAGCTGGACTACCTGCTGCAGGTGTGTGGCAGGAGCTGGGCTACCTGCTGCAGGTGTGTGGTAGGAGCTGGACTACCTGCTGCGGGTGTGTGGCAGGTGCTGGACTATCTGCTGCAGGTGTGTGGCAGCAGCTGGACTACCTGCTGCAGGTGTGTGGCAGGCGCTGGACTACCTGCTGCAGGTGTGTAGAAGGAGTTAGACTACCTGCTGCAGGTGTGTGGCAGGAGCTGGACTACCTGCTGCAGGTGTGTGGCAGGAGCTGGACTACCTGCTGCAGGTGTGTGTGGCAGAAGCTGGACTATCTGCTGCAGGTGTGTGGTAGGAGCTGGACTACCTGCTGCAGGTGTGTGTGGCAGGAGCTGGACTACCTGCTGCAGGTGTGTGGCAGGAACTGGACTGCCTGCTACAGGTGTGTAGCAGGAGCTGGATTACCTGCTGCAGGTGTGTGGCAGGAGCTGGACTATCTGCTGCCGTTGTGTGGCAGCAGCTGCACTACCTGCTGCAGGTGTGTGGCAGGAGCTGGATTACCTGCTGCAGGTGTGTGGCAGGAGCTGGACTACCTGCTGCAGGTGTGTGGCAGGAGCTGGGCTACCTGCTGCAGGTGTGTGGTAGGAGCTGGACTACCTGCTGCGGGTGTGTGGCAGGTGCTGGACTATCTGCTGCAGGTGTGTGGCAGCAGCTGGATTATCTGCTGCCGTTGTGTGGCAGGAGCTGCACTACCTGCTGCAGGTGTGTGGCAGGAGCTGGATTACCTGCTGCAGGTGTGTGGCAGAAGCTGGACTACCTGCTGCAGGTGTGTGGCAGCAGCTAGACTACCTGCTGCAGGTGTGTGGCAGGAGCTGGACTATCTGTTGCCGTTGTGTGACAGGAGCTGGACTACCTGCTTCAGGTGTGTGGCAGCAGCTGGACTACCTGCTGCAGGTGTGTGGCAGGAGCTGAACTACCTGCTACAGGTGTGTGGCAGGAGCTGGACTACCTGCTGTAGGTGTGTGGCAGGAGCTGAACTACCTGCTGCAGGTGTGTGGCAGGAGCTGGACTATTTGCTGTAGGTGTGTGGCAGCAGCTGGACTACCTGCTGCAGGTGTGTGGCAGGTGCTGTACTATCTGCTGTAGGTGCGTGGCAGCAGCTGCACTACCTGCTGCAGGTGTGTGGCAGCAGCTGGACTTGCAACCTTACCTGTGACTAGCAAGTCCCAGGCGGGGCGCATATTGAAAACCTGTGAAATCATTCATGAAATCTACTCACCCTTAAAATTCCCATTCGAATTTTCATGAATAAATCTAATTTTGTTCAACATTAAGCCTGTTTATTTCCTTTTGCCTACACTATGTATAAATACTCAGATATTTACATTGCAAATGATATCAAACTTTTTGAAACGATCTGTACATTAAAATCCTCAATAAATCTACTGTAATGTTTATACCACATAAAGCTACGATAGTGTCTTTTAATCCAATTTACAACTACAACGTTTTACTGATTAAAACATAACATTTCCATTTAATTTTCTATTTCATTAAGTAATAATCAAAGAAGGTGCCATGCTGAGAAGACTGTGCAGCATCGTTTGTCTCACAAGATATCCAAAAGGTACTAAATATAATTGAAAATGTCAATACGAGAACAGAAGGACATAAGGCGAATGGTATCAAAGGTATCGGAGTCACGAAGGATTCTAACGAGAGACATAGGATCCCCATGGACATTAGAAAAGCAAAGACATTCGAACATCCCAAAAACCAGGAAAATCGACAAGGAGGAGTAAATGGGAAAACACAGTTTGGACAAAAGTTAGCAGTAGTTTCATTAAGTGACGACGAGTCAGGTGTGCTTGACCGAGACGCAACCTAGCCGAAGCCGCTTCCCATTAACTAATTCTGTGGCAGGAAGCAGGTAAGGGGGACAAGTCACTTTTAAGAGCCTGCCGTTTATTACCTCTAACGCCAGCCCAATGACCCTGACAGCTGTTCCGGACTGCAACAAGAATGATCGGGTAGAAATCGGAATAAGGAATTCCCTTCCTGGAACTGGGTGGGCATCATGGCAGTTGAGGCATGAGCACCAGGAAAAAAAAACGTTCTTGCTAAGAATGATCACAGGAATGTCACAAGGGACAAAGAGANATATATATATATATATATATATATATATATATATATATATATATATATATGATGTACCTAGTAGCCAGAACGTCGTATTTGGCTTACTCTGTAAGGCCCAATTTTCCTAATAAGCCAAACTATGTAACTACTTTTTATCGAGTGGTGTTTATGTCTGAGCTGACCTTTCTGTGTGACTTATTTCCAGTTCATTCAACGTTGTTGATGAGTAATCAAGGTAACTTAATAGTTTAAAGACTTTGTTTTCATTATTACTGAAGTGAACGTCTGCGTATGTTTGAATACAGTTATTACTAGCGGACGTAATGTTTAGTTTATCATTAAGAGTAATATGAGAGGGGATTAATTACATTTGTACAGTACAGTTGCTAGTGATTTCAGTTTCCCTCCAGGCTGTTGTTACTGTCCTCCAGCACTGGTCTGACTAGAAATTCAGAAGAAGTTCGCTTTGTTTCACCTTTGATGAACCAGTCATATTAATATTAACTTGTGTAAAGTAGCGTAAAGATATGAATTTGCATTTATTTGTGGATTATCATCAGTTTGTCTCTTTTTTTACTTTTACTTTTTCCAGTGTTGTGTGACTTTAAAATTTGTCAGTCAAGAAGGGACTCGTGACAAACCATTTATGCATTTGATTTTTTCAGTGAATATTGACTTTGATTTTGCCAGTCCTTTTGGAGACTTTAGTTTTGATTGAGAATTAGTGACTTTAAGATTGCTAAATTATTTTGACACTGAAAGTGTCCTCGTCTCTCTCTTCCTTCCTCGCTCTACGCATCAGCGATCCTCAGTTTCTTCATGCTGAAATTGCCTTTATCTACAAATCATTCTCTCGCCTTGGTTACCCTTTGCATTTTATCAACTGTGCCTTTTCTCAAGCTAAATGAAATTTCTTTCATCCTAAACCTGCTTCCAACACTAGTAGCACTGTACTCTGCTTTCCTTTCATATCTGAATTCAAAACTTTTACTAATACCTTTCGTTCTCTTAAAACAAAGCTCGCCTTTCGACAAACTAACACACTTCATAGCACTCTAGTTCACACTGCTCCTCCTGCTTCTAATGCTGCTGGTGTCTACTCTATATCCTGTTCGTCTTTTCCTCTCCAATACTTTCGTGAAACTGGCCGTACACTTAATGACAGACTTATAGAACACAAAAGAAGTGTTAAGTTTGCTGACACAAACAATGCTCTCTTATGTCATGTTAGGGATTCTAATCATCCTATTGATTGGTCTTCCTCCAAAATAATCTTTCCTTCCCCTACTCTACACAGACGCCGTCTCATCGAATCGGCTCTAATACACAACGTACCCAACATGAACTTGAGTCTTGGTTTTGTTGCTGTTGACTCTTCCCTTTCACAGTATATATTAAATGCTCTAAACTTTCTAACAAACGTGACCAAACATAAGCTTACACTTCCATTTATCTTCCTTTCTCTTTCCTTTTTCTTCTTCTTTTTCTTTCCATTGTTTTCTCATCCGACTTCTTGCTTATTCCTACTATTTTGCATCCGACTTCTTGCTTATTCCTACTATGGGTTCGAGTCACTTCTGGGGTGTGAGTTTTCAGTTGCATATACTCCTGGGGACCATTCAGGCTTGTTCGCATTTGTGTTCCTCACGTGTGCCCCAAAGAATGAGGTGATTTGATAAATTACCATGGCCAAGATTACCAACCGAGTGCCGGCGGGGGGATGGAAATTGCCTCGGCTACCATCCTCTTTTGTCCGGTCGTGTTGGTCGAGCGGTTAAGGGATCCTGTACACCAGCAGAGTGCTCCTGGCAGTATGGGTTCGAGTCACTTCTGAGTGTGAGTTTTCAGTTATATATACTCATATATATATATATATATATATATATTATATATATATATATATATATATATATATATATATATATATATATATATTGTACATAAACTCATGTTATACATTCACGCAGTGAACTGGTGGTTTTACCTGAGATTTATCCGCCCCTAGAACTGAGATTCATGTACTTTCGTCCAGGTGTGTTGAACACTGAGAGCGGGGAGTCCAACACCTCCAGCATTGCTGAGGTCATACAAGAATAGGTGGGACATGGATAGTCTGTTATGATTGGCTGGGACATAGATAGTCTGTTATGATTGACTGGGGCATGGATAGTCTGTTATGATTGGCTGGGACATGGACACTGTTATGATTGGCTGGGACATGGATAGTCTGTTATGATTGGCTGGGACATGGATAGTCTGTTATGATTGGCTGGGACATGGACAGTTTGTTATGATTGGCTGGAACATGGATAGTCTGTTATGATTGGCTGGGACTTGGATAGTGTCATGGTATGTGGTCTCTCTCTCTGTAGTCAATCACCACCAAGTATTAGTAGTGGTAAACGTTACTTACTGTAGTCCCACGGGTCTTCACTCAATCCTACGGTGCCACTGTTCACCAGGAGAGTCTCTCAGTCTGTCTCCGGCCGGCCTCGTAGCCTAAAGAGAGAGTGAGAACACGATCACTTGATCATGTGCCTGCCCCGACAGAGGGCTCTACCGCTCACTATAGGTCGCCAACTGGTGTTTACCGTGTCCAGTAACACTTCAGTGGAATAGTAATAATAGTAGTAGCCTTTCTTGTTGCATACCCATGCTATAACCCTTCTTGTTGCGTACCCTTGCTATAACCCTTCTTGTTGCATAACCCAACTATAACCCTTCTTGTTGCATGACCTTGTTATAACCCTTCTTTTTGCATGACCTTGTTATAACCCTTCTTTTTGCATGACCTTACTATAACCCTTCTTGTTGCATGCCCTTGCTATATAACCCTTCTTGTTGCATAACCTTGCTATATAACCCTTCTTGTTGCATAACATTGCTATAAGCCTTCTTGTTGCATGACCTTGTTATAATCCTTCATTTTGAATGACCTTACTATAACCCTTCTTGTTGCATGGCCTTGCTATAACCCTTCTTGTTGCATGGCATTGCTATAACCCTTCTTGTTGCATGACCTTGTTATAACCTTCTTGTTGAATTTCCTTGCTATAACCCTTCTTGTTGAATGGCCTTGCTATAACCCTTCTTGTTGCATGCCCTCGCTATAACCCTTCTTTGCTCTGTGGACTGGTTATACCATGGGCTTACGAGCCCACCACCGTCAGTAGGAGATACTTGCCAACCAATTAAATATATCTAGCTTGGTTAATTCCTACTTAAATAATAATTTGGAACTGTTTAAAATAAAGCAATATATTTTTTAATAGATAACTCAAATCAGTGATCTTAAAGTAGCAATTATCGATATTGTCGATATTCTCGATATAATTTAATTATAACATTATCTCCTGGATATGGCACATGAAGTGGGTCATAATATATTTCAGCTGGGACACGATATTGGGCTATCCAGGAGATTTGAGTCATTCATGACTCACAATCCGTGAATCATGAACGTCTGGGACACTGATATTGAGTAATGAATGGCTGGGACATGGATAGTGAGCTATGAAAGGCTGGGACATGGATAGTGAGTTATGAATGGCTGGACACTACAGTGAATAATGAATGGCTGGGACACTGATAGTGAGTTATGAATGGCTGGGACACTGATAGTGAGTTATGAATGGCTGGGACACTGATAGTGAGTTTATGAATGGCTGGGACACTACAGTGAATAATGAATGGCTGGACATGATAGTGAGTTTATGAATGGCTGGGACACTGATAGTGAGTTATGAATGGCTGGGACACTGATAGTGAGTTATGAATGGCTGGGACCTGATAGTGAGTTATGAATGGTTGGACACTGATAGTGAGTTATGAATGGCTGGGACACTGATAGTGAGTTATGAATGGCTGGACACTGATAGTGAGTTATGAATGGCTGGACACTGATAGTGAGTTATGAATGGCTGGGACACTGATAGTGAGTTATGAATGGCTGGAACACTGATAGTGAGTTATGAATGGCTGGGACACTGATAGTGAGTTATGAATGGCTGGGACACTGATAGTGAATTATGAATGGCTGGGCCACTGATAGTGAATTATGAATGAATAATATTGCAGTGGATGACTACAACATTTGTATGGTGGGCTGTAATGTTCATCTGGATGGCTGCAACACAGTTGTGGATGGCTGTAGCATACGTATGGATGACTGTAACATAGGTGTGGATGTTTGATACACAGGTAGGGATGGCAGTAGCATGGGTTTAGCAGGCTATAACATACATATGGTTGGCTGCATCATGTGTATGTGTGGCTATAACATGGATGTAGTGGGCTGAATCATGCTTATTGATTGCAATAACATTGGTGTGGATTGTTGTAACATGGGGTGTGGATAGCTGTAGTTTAGGTGTGGATAGCTGTAATTTAGGTGTGTATGGTTGTAACACTGGAGTAGAGGACTGCAACATGGGTGTGGATACCTCCCTCGATACCTCGAGGTGCTTCCGGGGCTTATCGTCCCCGCGGCCCGGTCATCGACCAGGCTGTAACATAGGTGTTGTTGGCTGCAACATGGGTGTGGATGGCTGCAACATGGGTGTGGATGGCTGTAACATGGGTGTGGATGGCTGCAACATGGGTGTGGATGGCTGTAACATGGGTGTGGATGGCTGTAACATGGGTGTGGATGGCCAACATGGGTGTGGATGGCTGTAACATGGGTGTGGATGGCTGTAACATGGGTGTGGATGGCTGCAACATGGGTGTGGATGGCTGTAACATGGGTGTGGATGGCTGTAACACGGGTGTGGATGGCCAACATGGATTTGGATGGCAGTAACATGGGTGTGGATGGCCAACATGGATTTGGATGGCAGTAACATGGGTGTGGATGGCCAACATGGGTGTGGATGGCTGCAACATGGGTGTGGATGGCTGTAACATGGGTGTGGATGGCTGTAACACGGGTGTGGATGGCCAACATGGGTGTGGATGTCTGTAACATGGGTGTGGATGGCCAAAACATGGGTGTGGACGGCTGTAACATGGGTGTGGATGGCCAAAACATGGGTGTGGACGGCTGTAACATGGGTGTGGATGGCTGTAACATGGGTGTGGATGGCCAACATGGGTTTGGATGGCAGTAACATGGGTGTGGATGGCCAACATGGATGTGGATGGCTGTAACATGGTGTGTGGATGGCCAAAACATGGGTGTGGACGGCTGTAACATGGGTGTGGATGGCCGCAACATGGGTGTAGATGGCCAGAACATGGGTGTGGATGGCGACAACATAGGTGTGGATGGCTGTAAAATGGGTTTGGATGGCCACCACATGGGTGTGGATGGCCACAACATAGGTGCGGATGGTTGTAACATGGGTGTGGATGGCTGTAATATGGGTGTGGATGGCGACAACATGGATGTGGATGGCTGTAACATGGGTGTGGATGGCCACAACATGGGTGTGGATAGTTGTAACACAGGTAAGGATGGCTGTAACATTGGTGTGGGTGACTGTCGCATGTGTGTGGATGACGTGTTTATGGATGTAACATGTGTGGATGGCTGTAACATGGGGTGTGGATGGATATGAATAGATGTAACAAGTGTGTAAATGGTTGTAACGTGTGTGTGGATTATTTACCATAAGTGTGTATGACTGTGATATAGGTGTGAATGTATATAGACTGATGTAACATGGTTGTGTGTGGATATTGACAGTTGTAATGTGGGTGTAGATGACTAACATGAGTGTGAATGATGTAATATGGGTGTGGATGATTAAGGTTAGTGTGGTGGTTTCAACATGGATGTGGATGATGTAACGATTATGTGAATGAGTGTAACAGAGGTGTGAATGGCTGTAATAGTGATGTGAATGGTTGTAACGTGTATGTATGAGAGAAGCATGGGTGTGAATGATTAACGTGATTTGTAACATTCGTGTGAATGAGTATAGCATGGGTGTATATGGCTGTAACGTGCGTGTGGATAGATGAAACATGAGTTTGGATTCGTATAATATGGGTGTGGATAAGTCAATATGTGATTGAATGGTTGTAAGATGAGTGCTGGTGAATGTTCCATATTTTATACTCAAAGGCATTATAAAATGAATGTTATCATCGTAGTCAAGTAGATCATGCATGTGGCTTGAACACGAGCTGTTTCAGATCGCTTCCAACTTCGTCTTCCACAGGTATAGAACGCGTTTGGTTGGCCTGGAGTGTAACTCGGGGCCATACTTACCAGAGAAGTTATCGTTATCGCTGTTGCTCTGCGGGTTTTGATTGGTGCTCCCCGGGGAGTGTGGGGAAGTGGGTGACGTCTAGAACACAATGGTGCAATATTCTCATGCGTCATTTTGTAAACACATCGTTGTCCCTGACGACAGTGTTTACTCTTTTGTTATTGTCGCTTTATGTTTGCCTTTAGTTTCATGTGAACATTTTCATGTGTACTTTTTCATGTGTATATTTTCATGTGTACTTTTTCATGTGTACATTTTCATGTGTACATTTTCATGTGTACATTTTCATGTGTATATTTTCATGTGTACATTTTCATGTGTACATTTTCATGTGTACATTTTCATGTGTACTTTTTCATGTGTACTTTTTTATGTGTACATTTTCATGTGTACTTTTTCATGTGTACATTTTCATGTGTACTTTTTAATGTGTACATTTTCATGTGTACAATGAATTTTCATGAGTAGCTGAATCTAGCTGAATTTTCATGAGTAGCTGAATCTATAACAACATCTATAATAACAACTCCATACCAGGCGTCCAAACGCCACTACACTACACCACCCAATTGCGTCCCCAATGCCATCAACACCACACATGGCGTCTCCCACGCCATCAACACAACACCCGGCGTCCCCAACGCCATCAACACAACACCCGGCGTCCCCAACGCCATCAACACAACACACGGCGTCCCCAACGCCATCAACACAACACCCGGCGTCCCCAACGCCATCAACACAACACCCGGCGTCCCCAACGCCATCAACACAACACCCGGCGTCCCCAACGCCATCAACAAAACACCCGGCGTCCCCAACGCCATCAACACAACACCCGGCGTCCCCAACGCCATCAACACAACACCCGGCGTCCCCAACGCCATCTACACAACACCCGGCGTCCCCAACGCCATCAACACAACACCCGGCGTCCCCAACGCCATCTACACAACACCCGGCGTCCCCAACGCCATCAACACAACACCCGGCGTCCCCAACGCCATCTACACAACACCCGGCGTCCCCAACGACATCAACACAACACCCGGCGTCCCCAACGCCATCTACACAACACCCGGCGTCCCCAACGCCCTCAACACCACACACGGCGTCCCCAACGCCATCAACACAACACCCGGCGTCCCCAACGCCATCTACACAACACCCGGCGTCCCCAACGCCATCAACACAACACCCGGCGTCCCCAACGCCATCTACACAACACCCGGCGTCCCCAACGCCCTCAACACCACACACGGCGTCTCCAACGCCATCACCCCCACAGGCATTTGCCTTGCGCCAGAGTGCACCAAACCTCCACGAAACATCACCACCAATAAGTAACGAAACGCAACACACACTCACCCTTTTCTCTGGTAATCCATTAATTACCTGACCCACACTAGTCTGGTACAATCTCTTGTGTAGTGGCCACCCGCCACACACTACCACCTGCATTAACACACTTCAACGCTAATGTCTACAATACACCCAGCGTCACAACAACCAGTAACGCTACATGCTACACCTAGGCGCTACAATGCCAACAATGTCATGCACTATACTACATCCATGATATCAACAGTCAAAACATACACATTTCACTACAGTAAATACTATGCATTATGCTGGCATTTAATAAGCCACTACACGTGCATTAAACTACACAACTCGGCGTCCAAACGCCAATACGCACTGCGCCACCGCCACACACTAACTGGGGGCCAGGTAGCCTGGTGGATAGCGTGCAGGACTTGTAATTCTGTGGCGCGGGTTCGATTCCCGCACCCGGCAGAAACAAATGGGCAAAGTTTCTTTCACCCTGAATGCCCCTGTTACCTAGCAGTAACAGGTACCTGGGAGTTAGTCAGCTGTCACGGGCTGCTTCCTGGGGTGTGTGTGTGTGGTGTGGGAAAAAAAAAAAGTAGTGTAGTTAGTAGACAGTTGAGAGGCGGGCCGAAAGAGCAAAGCTCAACCCCCGTAAAATACACTAAGTGAATACACACCCCCACCAACGGGACCGCTCCCCGTGTCCCACGGTAACACTTTCCATAATGCTACCTGCACCCACAAAAAATCTCCATGGACCTCTCCGGGGTACACTAGATGGCGAACCCCAGACGGCAAATTATGCGTCGCTCGCTATGCCCAGGCGTCCATAATTCACTGCGCCTATTTTCTGTATCTACGTCTGACAACGCCGGAATTCGCTCAAATTTTTAGGTAATATTTAATTATCTTTAAAATATTCGATCTACACTTTACATGATATTTAATTGACTTCAAATTACGTAGTTTTCATGCTTGCTTTGTCCTTAACAACGGTTTCTCACTATTTCCACCATACCGACGATATATAACAAGCTCCAAGGTGAGGCTCGCTCGGCCCACCCATCGCTTGGCCCGCACATGGCCCACGCTGGCCCACATTCACCCGCGCTATTTCCCTCGCCACGCTGTAGAATCCGCACTACGAACACTGCACTTATTTTGGATCCCGATGCTTCAGTGATCCAGACTTGCATCTTAGCCGTCTCTCGTTGCGGGAATCTGGAAAGAAATAAACCCCACATGTGTCCCACAATGGCCTAGTGCCTTTTATTAACTAAATCCTCTGACCTGGTCTCACCTAACCTTTCTTTCCTCCGTCTAGTAACCACCGTTCTCAACACAACCCGACTTCTACCATTTCCCGAACATTCCCTTACCAACTAAATCAATAACACTCTTCCTTCATCCTCAAAGTGTTCCAAAACCTGTTTGCGCTGCCACCAAATATGTCGTGACGCTGAAACCCCGGTTCATTCCGAACACAGCGATTTCA
>WNGS01163947.1:25999356-26011863 GCA_020271785.1 Procambarus virginalis
ACCATTAAATTCCCATTCGAGTTTTCATGAATAAATCTAATTTTGTTAACATGTAAAACCTGTTTATTTCCTTTTGCCTACACTATGTATAAATACTCAGATATTTACATTGCAAATGATATCAAACTTTTTGAAACGCCCTGTACATTAAAAACCTCATTAAATCTACTCTAATTTTTACCACATAAAGCTACGATAGTATCTTTTAATCCAATTTACAACTACAACGTTTTACTCATTAAAACATAACATTTCCATTTAATTTCTATTTCATTAAGTATAATCAAAGAAGGTGCCAAAGCTGAGAAGACTGTGCAGCATCGTTTGTCTCACAAGATATCCAAAAGGTACTAAATATAATTGAAAATGTCAATACGAGAACAGAAGGACGCATAAGGCGAATGGTATCAAAGGTATCGGAGTCACCAAGAATTCTAACGAGAGAGCATAGATCCCTAGGACATTAGAAAAGCAAAGACATTCGAACATCCCAAAAACCAGGAAAATCGACAAGGAGGAGTAAATGGGAAAACACAGTTTGGACAAAAGTTAGCATAGTTTTCATTACGTGACGACGAGTCAGGGTGTGCTTGACCGGAGACGCAACCTAGCCGAGCCGCTTCCCATTAACTAATTCTGTGGCAGGAAGCAGGTAAGGGGGACAAGTCACTTTTAAGAGCCGCCGTTATATTACCTCTGAACGGCCAGCCCATGACCCATGACAGCTGTTCCGGACTGCAACAAGAATGATCGGGTAGAAATCGGAATAAGGAATTCCTTCCTGGAACTGGGTGGCATCATGGCAGTTGAGCAGTGAGCACCAGGAAAAAAACGGTCTTGCTAAGAATGATCACAGGAATGTCACAAGGGACAAAGAGACTACTCACTATCACATTCCGAGGCCCCCATTCACAAATTTCCAGCACTTATTACAGAGGCGCGGAAGACTTATTCTTCTGCCCCTGTGCATATTTATTATTTATATATTTATTTATTAGAGAATAAATAAATAATAAATTATAAATAAATTTAACCATCTCTCTCTCTTCAGAGAGAGAGAGGCGAGAGAGAGATGAGCGATGGATGAGAGGAGAGAGAGAGAGAGAGAGAGAGAGAGAGAGAGAAGAGAGAGAGAGAGACAAGAGAGAGAGAGAGAGCGAGAGAGAGAGAGAGAGAGAGAGCAGGAGGAAGAGAGAGAGAGAAGAGAGAGAGCGAGAGAGACGAGAGAGAGTTTAGAGAGATGGTTATGATTTGGGTGATAGTGGACCATAACTAAGGAGGGATTGAGAGATCATCCCACAGTATGGAGAGTGCATAGAGTCACCGCTAGGCCCAAGAAGGTGTTTACTCATGACAACTAGGCAGTGTGAGTCATTCCCTCATAATTAAAGGTGATGCTGAACCCCGCTCTCCCAGAACCAGACGCTTAACTGGGTGATCTAAATAATTGCAAGCACTCCAGTGTCCATTGTTGGTCGATCGACGGTAGCTGGAGTGTGGCTGCCGAGGTCGGCTTTTTGTTCGAGATATCAGGGAGTGGTTAGGGTCTCTATTCAATGGTAAGCTAGTATCAGGTTGGTTCAAATAACCAAATTTTCAATTGTATGTAAAGAAACCACCTGTCAATGTTCACAGAAAATGGTACCATCCCTTTTCCATGTGCGGCGGCTGGACGCCCTAGAAGAAGTGGAGGTAAACACAAGCATACAGGACGCTACCAAAGCTTGGGAGCTACTCTATCATGTAAATTATTACGTATTAAAGGTCAGTACCAGGAATGACTGTACAATGCAACCTTACAAACCCAGGACGATCTCTCACGTATACACAGACCACACTGGCGACGAGGAGGAACTGGGAACGCAGGTATTTGGTTCAACAAAACACAAGGAATTAAGGAGCATGCTGTCTCGCCCTGAAGAGGAAGGAGAAGCTGTCTTGTGAGCACATACCCGATGCTGTATGCCACCCCATGCTGGTGCTGTGACTGTTGCTGTGTGCTGATCGTTTGCTGTGTGCTGAATCGTTGCTTTGTGCTGGCCGTTGCGGTGTGCTAGGCAAATTTGCGTGTGTGCTACCCAAGCTGTGCTGAGTGTTGCTGTAAGAGGAATCTGCCGATGCTGTGTACGAAGCGACGCTTGGATGCAGTGTACAAACCCGATGTTTGGTTACGAAACGATGCTTCGTGCTACAAAATTCTCCACGCTGTTAACCACTGCTGCTACTGCTGTAACCACTGCTTCCTTCCTACTGCTGCCTACTGCTGCCAAATTGCTGTACCAACTGCTTACAACTGCTGTATTGCTGTGAGTAAGGACAACACAATGACACAAGGGCTAGGGTAAGCAAAGTAAGCTTTTGCTGCTGTGTTGGTGCCCTGTTGTGAACTTTTGCATTAAAATGCTTGTGTGCTTTAAAAAATTAAAGTAATTACAGTGAATTCTTAATTAAGATACACAGTGCAGTAAGTGTTAATATTCTGAGGAACATTTAAATGATAAATTTTTGTTTTTATTTTTGCCTAACACTCTGTAGATATAAAACTCCACGTATTTGGTGGATAAACTTTGCGAATGCGTATCACTAATTTTGAGTGATTTTCCACTCAATGAATTTATTTGATAGCACGAATTTTGTTCCTTGGTTACTGCGCTTGAAACAGTTTTTGTACTAGTTGACTGTTTTGAGGAGTCTGCCATCAGAGGTCACAGTGTGTGGGTGTGTACTGCGAGCGCTCCCTCAGAAATCCCTCCCGGTTGCAACCCATTCTCGCACTTGCTTATAGTCAATATCTTGCTTATGAATAAGTACATATGTGGCATACTAATTTATTGTGAATATTTGAGTTTACCTGAAAAGCTGAATAGAAAACCACAACCTAACCTAACCTTCTTAGTATGTTAGGATATTACAATTAATACTTAACCTTTACCTATATTGATATTATAGTTTAATAAAAATAATAAACAAAACTAAATGTTTAAACTGTAAAGTAACTCAGGATATTGTCAAATTTTGTATAAAATCTCTATTGTTTATTAAAACTGAGAGGAAGAGTTAGTGCCTTGAAAAAATATTTAACTTGTAATATACCACATATGTACTTATTTATAAACCAAATATTGACTCTAAGCAATAAGTCGTATATGTGCTGTTTTGTGCGAGAGTGGGTTGCCCTCAGTCTTGACCCGGCTGTCGTGGACTCTGCTCTGGGGGTGCGACCCTCTGACTGTTTTGAGTTGTAGACTATTGGTCCCGAGTTCTCGGAGCGGGCGACGTACCTTGCTGTTGAGATTATTCTCCAGGATATGCTCTGTGTTTGTGTGGCTGATGTGTTTGGTGTCCAGCTGTTAACAACCCACCAAGCGCTTGTCAAGTTCCACTCCCCAGATGTGTTTACAGACTTTGTGGGCCCATTATGATGGGCACTCGTTTACTCTCCCTGGCGACGGGGTTAGCGTCTCTATCTCCGACCGCTGTTGTTCTCTTACATATGTGGCGCTACATGGTGTTCCTTTCGAGTTCACAGAGACCCTGCTAAGAGGGCACTTTGGGAAATTTGGCACCATCGTTTCCCACCAGATGAGTTCTATCTCTTCCAAAAGGCGGCGTTGGGTCTCGTGTGGTACGAGGACTATCGCCCTGTGTCTGAAATCGCCTGTCCCATCCTCTGTGACGTTGATGGGCTATACTATGTGTACCTTCTATGCAGGACAGCACACAACATGTTTTCATTGTGGCGGCGAGGAGACACCAGGCGGTGGCCTGTGTTGGCGTCGCAGCTGCACCGGTGAATTTATTCTGTGAGGAGGATTTCCCCCCGTTGGTTGGCCAAGACCTGTCGCCATGTGATGGTGTGAGGGAAGAGGCTTCCCTGTCATCTGTTCCTCTGGTGGTCTTACCTGGATCCTCGGCTGGTGTCCCCTTGAGTGCAGGTCGTGGTGCCAGTGAAGGGGTGGTTGTGTGTGACGCCTTTCCCTCCTCCTGCAGTCGGCTTCCTTGTTGCAGCAGCGTGCCCCCTCACAACAGGGGGGGGGGGCTCTTCTCCCCAGCAGGCTCTCTTGCCTCTGCCGTTTCCTGTTCCTCTGCCGGCTCCGGTGTCTCTGCGGGCGCCCTCACTTGTGCTGGTCCCTTGGCTTCTGCCAGTTCTGCCTGTTCTATCTCCAGTTCTGGATTTCCTCCATGGGTGGTGGTCACGTCCCCCATGTCATTGAGGCTGATATATTACGAGGTCGTGCTCACCCTGCTGTAGAGCTGCCGTCTTCTCGGGTGTCTGCTGCTTGGGGCGACAGCTCCGATGATCAACGCCCGGTCTCGGAGTGTTCTTGGGTGGATAGGGGTGTGTCGCCACCTCGTGCGTGGGCTGAGGAATGTGCGGTTGAGGAATGTGATGTTGATTCCTCTGTGAGCTCTTCCTCTGTGGAGTGCGAAGGTGGTGTGCTGGGCGCTAGTGTTGCTCCGGCTGGTGGCTTGGACCCTGGTGTGGCTCCTGTCACAGGAAGGATTTCGAGTAACGTCATTGACATTCTTTTGTTTTGTTGTAGTAGTTAGTACTTTATTGAATAAACTAAGTTGTTATGTTAACACTGTCTTTTCGTTACACCCCCACACATTATTATTGTTATGCAAATGTTCTTCACACTCGACTATTGGAGACTTATTTCTGAGCTTTGGATCAAATATACGGCACTACACAACAGACACCAGCCCCTCGGACTGCATAATGAACTAACTCGAACATAAGTGTGACCACAGAGGAATCAACAAGCAAGCAAGAACTAACAGATCTATAATCACAATTACAACAAATGACACAGTGAGTTCTGAAACACGTCTCCAGTAACCTCCTAACTGTTCTACGCCTCAGTGCAGTCTACACCTGCAATAGCGGTTGCAATGCAATCAAATCAGTAGCCTTTCAATGACATCAATAACTAATGGGTTCACTGGCAACTCCAGCACCCTTCCTCAAATTAATCTTTACGTTAACACTTCGTCCCACGGACGATCAACAATCAATACAATTGATTTACGTTAATAACACAATAACATTTATGTTAATTTAATAACTCTTACAACTGTCACTAGTAACGCGGAAATTACACAACACTCTACCCGTCGAGCATTCAGTGAGAAAATCCCATTAATCCCTGTACTACAAGACAGCTGATTAATCTCTTTACTAGTTACGTTAATTTACGTTAATCGGTTACTAATCACTCAGCGATGGTAAACTCTGATTTACAATGTCCAAAGTGCTAAGAGAACGGTAATCACTCGTGATTACCTTTAGAGTAATTAATTACTATCCTCAAGATCAATAATTAAACAGTTAAATACGCAACCTTTCACACTGGCTCAGCAATTTACATTAAGGTATGAATTCCGTCTGAGCCTTCCATACTCAGACCAATTCAGGTGGCTAATAACAGTAATTAGGCACCACGTTTACGTTATTCTAAAATGACGTTACTCTTCCCACGAGTCAATCAAGTGCCGGTACTTCCGGACATAAATAACGACGTTACGTTAATGGAACAATGTAGCCTTCGTGTGAGTCGATCAACAAGGATCGAGATTAATTACTTTGACTTCCTGAAACACGTCAATTACCCGGCCCACTGACCGTTAATTACGACAGACAATACTCTAATTCTTATCTGGCTGGTGGCTAGGCTCCTTGAGACTACCGTAGCTGCTTGCAGGAAAGTAAATTAACCCAAACGTATTCTACGTTACTCATATTGTCAAAGAACAAATTCTCTTAAAGCAATGGGCGTTCCCTCGGTTACGTTATATTAATTGCCTCGCAATCACCTCACTGAATACTGGACTTCGATGTCCTACCAGATAAACAGGAGAATATATGTATACCCAAGTACTCGTCTACAGCCAAGTTCACCCACGACAATGACAATCACACTAACAAATCACAGTGATATACGTTACAATCCGGTTGCAATGACAATACTGCAGAACCTAGAAAAATAACATCCAGGACATGAACCCTCTAGAACACTGCCCCCACAATGGCTTTACTGAACTGCAGTTACCCACGGTGATTGCTCAACTCTAGCAACAATCACTAACAATGACAACCCCTTTGCAACAACACACACTGCAAGTACTCTAATTTGCAAGTATTAGAATACTGCTCAACATTTACTTACTTATTTACTGTTGCAAATGACCCCAGAGCTCTCAATAACCCCTAGAACATAGGTCCCAAATTTGCAATAACCACACAGTAAATAACACAATAACATGGGGCACCGTGACACTACGATTATATATATATATACAATTACTGCTGACACATGTAGCCTACAGCTATCAAACGTTATTGGGAACACTAAGGAGATCTCGCACTCCTAAATCACATGGGTGAGTGATTTATCGATCACGCATGCCGAATAAACACTCCCGAGTTTTACGTTACTCGACAGAGCGAGGGCTGCCACTCCCGACAGCCTCATCACTCACCAAATTCTACCAAAATTACGTTAATACTGCAACTACAATATGTATATATAATCACACTTGTCCCGGCCCTGGGAACAATACAAGAAATTAAAACCACACTGTAGCACACTCCACAATAATCATTGCCAGGAATCACTGACGTTACCACATACCTGAGCGCTCAGTGTTGAAATTCCACACCTGCAAGACTACACATGAAATGATATCACTCCGTCCCACGGACGATCAAGAATGAATAATTACCACAATGGAATAATATAATATTACATGGACATCCTCTCAGTCCTTGGCTAATCTATGTATATACTCTGTTCCCGTGTGTACACACACACACACACACACGGTACGTCTGTGCTCACAAGACGTAGGTCCCTCAGGTCTGACAAGATGACAAGGGTGATTATCTCCTCGTCCGCACTCCACTTCACCTCACAGGCGCTGCGTGACAATGCGACGGAACACTTGACCTCGAATTCAAGCTTTAGAGACTACTAATCACCAGAAATACACACATAGGTACTTACATTCATACTGCCGGCTTACACACACCATTCCCATACATCAGGCACCCCGCTATGGGTGGCTGGCTCAGTGGTGGTAGGCTGGCTGGTTGGTACCTCCGCGGTATCGTTCGTACAATGGCGCGCACCGAACCCTCCCACAACACGGCTTGTTTCGTACCCTCGACCCACCGGTAAGTGAAGCGTTCGTACACAGGTGACGCGCACAATGATTTCGTCTTAAACAAACATGGGAAATCTGCCTTAAAGCACTAACACTTATTTCCCCGTTCCCATCGACTGCTACAGAGCACTAGCAAGTCTAATCATCACTGGTATGGGATCTACGAGTCTGTTACTGCTCGTATGCACACTACCCCACGATCCCAGACCGATCACAAGATCTTCTCTACCCACTTTACACTGTCTTTTCCCCTCCAAGCGACGACTTCGGCCGGATTCTGTGACGACCGCTGTCGTAGATGAAGCAGGAGGTGCAGCAGCTGAGTAGTTAATTAAGCCACCCCGACGCACTATACTCAATTTGGCCGAATTGAGCATAGGAGCGTCTTGACAGGGTGTTGGCTCCTCCAGAATGATCCTCACACCGTCGATTCCCGCGTATTCCTCGAAATAACCAATGAGAGGCAGGCATACTGGGGCCTACCCCTCTCCTCCAATCAGCGACGGTGTAGCATAGCCCCTAGGGCAACTCCAAGATGGCCGACCAACATGGCGGCTCAAGATGTTTACTAAGATGGCGTCTGTTTCCATGGCGACGGCTCAAATGGCTAGCGCGCGGGTGGCCCACAGCTACCCACGCCAGCGGCCTAACTGTTTTCCCGCGCAAACTAGTCCCTCGCACCAAGCCATTCAATGAAATATGCTATCGGCTCTATCTCTGTCCACAGGCATGCTACCACGGCCACGGTAACATTTCTGGACTGCTGGTGACTGGGGCTCTCACGTAAGCCCAAATACTAGATGTTTCGGTTGCTGGTTACCAAAGTTAAGTCCGCACACTTAACAAGTGCACTTAACAAGTGTACTGGCCTCCCACAGGCATAAGAGCACTATTGTAAGTGAGCTGGTGAACCATCCCCTCACAGCTCCTGTTGTTAGGGCGGGGCCCAGTGTGGAGCCCTTGGTTCCTGTTACGGGTGCCTCGCCCGCCTCGGTTGGTTCCGGATCCTCGTGGGGGGTTGTTCGCCCTGCTGGGGTTGCTGGTGAGAATGGTGGACTCGTGGTGGTTCTGAAGAAGACTCTTCGCCAGGTGGGCTCCGTGCCACCGCCCCCTGTTCTATCGGAGGCGGTCTTATCGCCTCCCGAGTCTTCGCCCTCGCTTTTGGTATCTCCTGCTTCGCCAGCAGCGAGTTTGCCGCCTTTACAGTCTCCAGCCGCTTCTTCTGTGTCTCCTGTTTCGTCGGCGGCGGTGATGCCACCTCTCCAGTCTCTGCCCCCTTCTTCTGTGACTCCTGTTTCGTCGGCGGCGGTGATGCCACCTCTCCAGTCTCCACCCCCTTCTTTTATGACTCCTGTTTCCTCGGCGGCGGTGTTACCGCTTCCTGGGCCTCAACCTTCGTCTTCGTCATCTTCTGCTCAGGGGCATTCGCTTCCGCTCGGGTATCCGCCTGGTTTCGTGGTACTGGAGTTCATGAGGCGCCCTCGGCTTCGTGGGAATGTCCGCCCTACCGATCAGGAGTAGATTACTTGGAGTGCTTATCTTAGGACGTATCTGAAGGAAGAATTCCCTCAGAAATATGTGGATTAGTGTATTTCTTCCTGTTGCTCCAGGTGCCAATATGTTGCTGTGTTTTGCTTGTGTTGCTGAGAATGGTTGTGGGGTTGGTAGTTGCGTTTGTTTGTGGTTGGGCTGTTTGTTTCCAGTTCCTCCTACACGTTACGGTGTTTATTCTGGTGTGTGTACGTGTCTGTTTATGTGTTTGAGTGTACTTTGTACTTTTTGTATGCCTGGTACTGGATTTTTTCGAGAGGTGTTTTTGTACTGATGTATAAATGTCTTTAGTTTGTGGGGCTGGTTGTATTTTTGTGTTCTTATTCTTACACCTTCTGTATGTGTTTATGTCCGTAGTTTTCTGTAAATTTTGATTTATGCCCTTTCTGTTTTTTTGTTTTCTATGCAGTGCCCGATTCGGGGTCTTCTATTCTTTGTGTTATGTCTCCTGTATGTTTCATTACTTTTTTTTTTGTTCTGTGTGTCCTGTTTGTTTTCATACATTGTTACTTTGTTCTGTACATCCAGTTTGTTTTCATGTATTGTCTCATTAAGTCATTGCCTATTTTTGTTCTATGTCTATTGTGTATTTATTTATAAGTTAAAAAACTTGACTGTTTTGCAGTAACACTCCTGTGCGCACCGCTAACAGATTTGTTTATGCTAGAATCCACTCAGTTAAACATCTTAACTATTGGGACCGACTAAAAGGCCTAAATCTTTATTCTCTTGAGAACAGGCGGGAGAGATACATGATAATTTACACGTGGGAAAATATTAGAGGGGGCTGGTCCCAAACCTGCACACAGAAATAACACCACATGAGACCAGAAGGCTTGGCAAGATGTGCAGAATACCCCCCATAGAAAAGCAGAGGTGCAATAGGAACTCTGAGAGAGAACTCCATCAACATCCGGGGGCCGGGACTGTTCAACACGTTTCCACTACACATAAGGGCATAACTGGCCGACCCCTCGTAGTGTTCAAAAGAGAACTTGATAAACACCTCCAAAAGATACCTGATCAACTAGGCTGTGACTCATTCGTCAGGCTGCGAGCAGCCGCGTCCAACAGCCTGGTTGACCAGACTAGCAACCAGGAGGCCTGGTCGACGACCGGGCCGCGGGGTCGCTAAGCCTCGAAATCATCTCAAGGTATACTGAAGGTATTCTCAAGGTAGGCTACTTGGTGTTTTTATCAGTCTGTTCGGCTGCTATTTATTTGTTAATATATTAATTATTGATTTCCACTGGTTCATTTATGGATCACGTGGATCCGGGTTCAAAGAACCATAAACTTGTGGGGAAAACTGCAGCCTTCCTCCAAAGACCCTCCTGGTTCAACCTTGACGACGAGCAGACGTCTGGACACCTCCTCCGCCTGGGAGCCGTCTTTGCTACTGCCGTTTGGCATCCCTATTCAACGGTCTGGTTGTACGACGCCTGGCACACTTATCACCTTGGGTCACGGGATTGTTGATAGATTTTTTTTACGTGTTCTGGCTGGTTCTCCCGGCGGGGGTGACGGTGTTCGGGGGCCGGCTAGGCCGAGAGGTGCCGGGGGTTGGTGGGTCTTGGTGGGCTCCTGGTGTGCCCTCAGCCGTGGTGGGCAGCTGGCTTCTGCTCTGCCGGAGGTCACTGGATGAGTTTTACGTTTTCGTTGGGGGCCGAGTTTTTGGTTTTGCTACCCGGTGTTCTCTGTGTGGGGTGGGACTGGTGATTGCTGGTGCCTGGGGCTCCCTAATCATCTACCCGTTTGCGTTTTTTTTTTTTTTTTGCCGCGAGGCATAATAGTTTCAAGTGATTGGCGTCACTCATTTCGTGATTAGGCTTGGCGTTTCACTTCTCTGGGCTTCGCGATTAACCCATCACGGATATGCCGGGGCGCATCCGATCCCACGATCGTCATCGCCCTAAATCAACAACAACAACTACAAACAAAGACCCAAAAGTGATTCCATGCACCCACCAACCCACTGTTTATGAATGAAAAATGGTTTATACACGACTCACAACTGATGACGTTCGAACACTTCCGGAACAAGTGCTTCACTGACGAATTTTGTTTGAACAACAACGCTGTAAATGCTTCACGCACGAACTACAAATACAAATAATCGCCAATAGAGCCTAAAACCTAACCTAACCTAACCTATGCCTGTATATGCTAATATAGCATAATATTAATGTATATTTGAGAAAATTCTTGTTTTGAATGAACAACATGTTAAAATTTATGAATGCGTCTGTGGGGTCAACCATTGGATTAAATGGACTTGAGTCAAGGATGGGTTGAACTGACCGGTGGGATTTTATTATTTATTTTAATAACTATTATTAATTAATTTATCTATTGATTTATATTTAATTTGTTAATAATTTATTTCCATCAATAGTGGACTGTATGATACGATAGCAGACTGTATGATTCTAAATTTCCCACCAGTAGCTTTCTTTCACAGCTTTGGAATAGTTTTAATTATATATTCTACCAAATCAAAACTAATCGATTGATAAAATTTGGTTATTCTAAGATTTAAAAAAAGTTAGTAATGAGGCGATAAGTCACAATAACGTGGCTAAAGTATGTTGACAAGACCACACACTAGAAGGTGAAGAGACGACTACGTTTCGGTCCGTCCTGGACCATTCTCAAGTCGACACAGTCGACCTGAGAATGGTCCAGGACGGATCGAAACGTCGTCGTCCCTTCACCTTCTAGTGTGTAGTCTGGTCAACAAGTTAGTAATGAGTTGTATGTCACCTTAGCTGGTTTCGTAGAATGCAGGCTGGTTAACAAGCAACGAACACGTCCAGATCACATAAATTGATTCTCCTCGTGGATCAGGCGATAATGGCATCACCACATGCCTCATGTTGCACCAGGTATCTTGCTGCCAATGTCTCACGTCGTCACAATTCACCTGCCGGAATGGTACACCGTAAACACTAGAATCATCTATACGACAGACATGACTCTGAATATGGTTAGATTAATGCAGAAAGCTTGCACATTTTGGATATGGTTTCGTGCCTTATAACCAGCTCAACATTAAACAAGGTAATGACCAGATACAATTATTAAAGTAGTGAAACCAGAAATAGTAATTTGGTGAGGTCGCTGAGCAGACTGACTCTAAGATAACTTGTAAATTTCGATAACTGGGAGCACTGAGCAGCGCATATTCCTCTGGGAAAGTCTCCCTTGGTGGCGTCATTTTTCATGTGGCGTCTTTCCTCACAGTCCCCTCCTGCTAGGATGCATCTAAATTGGTTGTTTTTTCCGGGAGGGGTGACTTTTATTTAATATTTTGTTTGTAGAATATTAGGTTTATCACAGAAAAATGTGTTTTGTTAAGTACAGTCCTCTGATCGCAGGATTGAATATTATTTGATCTATATTATTTGTTAAAAGATGTAGACATGCACAGGCAAATATTGTCGTTTTCTACTATCTCGTTATGTGCAACTAAGGCAATTTATGTGTCTGAATTTCTGACAGGTTGGATCACTGATAGTGACTTATGAATGGTTGGGACACTAATAGTTGACTTATCAATGGTTGAAACACGGATAGTGAGTTATGAATAGTTGGGACATGTGATTTGTGACTTATGAATGGTTGTGACGCGAGAGAGACTTATGAATGGTTGGGACACGGATAGTGAGGATAGCTGGAACCAAATAGTCAGTTATGAAAGGCGGGACATGGATGTAAGTTATGAATGGTTGGGACATAGAGAATAAGTTATGTATGGCCGGGACATGGATAGTAAGTTATGATGGGCTG
>WNGS01163947.1:26016492-26037936 GCA_020271785.1 Procambarus virginalis
GGACTCTGATAGTGAGTTAGTGAATAACTAGGGAACAGATAGTGACTAATGTATGACTGAGACACGGATTGTGAGAAATGAATAGCTGGAGCACAGATAATAACCTATAAATGCCTGAGACACGAATAATGAGTTATTAATGGCTAGTAAATGGATAGTTAGCTGTTGATATGTTATGACCCTGTAAATACAAGTTCTTTAAATATGCTCTGTCCAAACTACATTGATAGATAGAATAATCTTTGTTATTAGTATGTTCATTTATTCATAATGTTTATTCTAAGCTATATAATTCCAATACCAAGTGACAGTATATATTCAAATGATATAAATACTTTTAATATTTGCTAATATATAATGTGGACAAGAATACATTAAAGCTTTAGGTTTTGGTAAAATATATATATATATATATATAATTAATATATATATATAATATATATATATATAGTATATAATATATTATTAGGGGTACTACCTCTGGTGCAATTATAGGGACCCACACCTAGGAGGAACGACATTCGGAAAAACTTGCCATTTAACTCTGAATACTATGAGGGTTCGCTTCTCCACCCCCCCTTTTTATGGGTACACTTTATTAAGCAAGGTTGTACAGGTTTACATATCTGATGTATACAAAAATGAGCATTAGAGGACACAAAAATAGTTCGCTCCTAGAGGCTTAGATTCCTCGAACTCCTCGACGTTGGGCAGGAACGAGGATGCAGGAGCATTCCCCTCTGGCGCGACACTAGCGCTGAAAGAGAAATTGCGCTCTAGGTACGTAGTGTCAATGAGCTTGAACAGTCATATATATATATAATATATATAATATATATATATGCTATATATATTATATATATATATATATATATTATATATAATATATATATATGATGTACCTAGTAGCCAGAACGTCGTATTTGCTTACTCTAAGGCCCACTTTTCCTAATAAGCCAAACTATGTAACTACTTTTTATCGAGTGGTGTTTATGTCTGAGCTGACCTTTCTGTGTGACTTATTTCCAGTTCATTCAACGTTGTTGATGAGTAATCAAGGTAACTTAATAGTTTAAAGACTTTGTTTTCATTATTACTGAAGTGAACGTCTGCGTATGTTTGAATACAGTTATTACTAGCGGAGCGTAATGTTTAGTTTATCATTAAGAGTAATATGAGAGGGGATTAATTACATTTGTACAGTACAGTTGCTAGTGATTTTCAGTTTCCCTCCAGGCTGTTGTTACTGTCCTCCCAGCACTGGTCTGACTAGAAATTCAGAAGAAGTTCGCTTTGTTTCACCTTTGATGAACCAGTTCATATTAATATATTAACTATGTGTAAGATGTAGCGTTAACAGAATAGAATTTGCATTTATTTGTGGATTATCATCAGGAAGGGGACTCGTGACAAACCATTTATGCATTTGATTTTTTCAGTGAATCTGACTTTGATTTTGCCAGTCCTTTTGGAGACTTTAGTTTTGATTGAGAATTAGTGACTTTAAGATTGCAAATTATTTTGGACACTGAAAGGTGTCCGCGTCTCTCTCTTCCTTCCTCGCTCTACGCATCAGCGATCCTCAGTTTCTTAATTCTGAAATTTCCTTTATCAACAAATCATTCTCTCGCCTTGGCCTTGGTACCCTTTGCATTTTAATCAACTGTGCCTTTTTCTCAAGCTAAATGCGAAATTGCTTTCATCCTAAACCTGCTTCCAGACCACGTAGAGTAACAGCTGTACTGGCTTCCTTTACGCTGGGACTTGGCTGTTTCAGTAAGGTACTGAGATGTCAAAACTGGTTATCCTAAATACCCGTTTCGTTCTCTTAAGAGACTCCAAGAGCTCGGCCTTTCCGACAAACTAACACACTTCATAGCACTCTAGTTCACAGGGACTGGCTCCCGTGCCTGCTTCTATGCTGCTGGTGTCTACTCTATATCCTGTTCGTCTTTTCCTCTCCAATACTTTCGTGGAAGTATATGAAGTAGGCAGAGGTTGTGAAGTAGGCAGAGGTTGTGAAGTAGGTAGAGGTTGTGAAGTAGGCAGAGGTTGTGAAGTAGGCAGAGGTTATGAAGTAGGCAGAGGTTGTGAAGTAGGCAGAGGTTGTGAAGTAGGCAGAGGTTGTGAAGTAGACAGGGTTGTGAAGTAGGCAGAGGTTGTGAAGTAGACAGGGTTGTGAAGTAGGCAGAGGTTGTGAAGTAGATAGAGGTTGTGAAGTAGGCAGAGGTTGTGAAGTAGGCAGAGGTTGTGAAGTTGGCTGAGGTTGTGAAGTAGGCAGAGGTTGTGAAGTAGACATGGGTTGTGAAGTAGGCAGAGGTTGTGAAGTAGATAGAGATTGTGAAGTAGGCAGAGGTTGTGAAGTAGGCAGAGGTTGTGAGTAGGCATGGGTTGTGAAGTAGGCAGAGGTTGTGAAGTAGGCAGAGGTTGTGAAGTAGGCATGGGTGGTGAAGTAGGCAGAGGTTGTGAAGTAGGCAGAGGTTGTGAAGTAGGCAGAGGTTGTGAAGTAGGCAGAGGTTGTGAAGTAGGCATGAGTGGTGAAGTAGGCAGAGGTTGTGAAGTAGGCAGAGGTTGTGAAGTAGGCATGGGTGGTGAAGTAGGCAGAGGTTGTGAAGTAGGCAGAGGTTGTGAAGTAGGCAGAGGTTGTGAAGTAGGGAGAGGTTGTGAAGTAGGCAGAGGTTGTGAAGTAGTCAGAGGTTGTGAAGTAGGCAGAGGTTGTGAAGTAGGCATGGGTGGTGAAGTAGGCAGAGGTTGTGAAGTAGGCATGGGTGGTGAAGTAGGCAGAGGTTGTGAAGTAGGCATGGGTTGTGAAGTAGGCAGAGGTTGTGAAGTAGGCAGAGGTTGTGAAGTAGGCAGAGGTTGTGAGTAGGCATGGGTTGTGAAGTAGGCAGAGGTTGTGAAGTAGGCAGAGGTTGTGAAGTAGGCAGAGGTTGTGAAGTAGGCATGGGTGGTGAAGTAGGCAGAGGTTGTGAAGTAGGCAGAGGTTGTGAAGTAGGCAGAGGTTGTGAAGTAGGCAGAGGTTGTGAAGTAGGCATGGGTGGTGAAGTAGGCAGAGGTTGTGAAGTAGGCAGAGGTTGTGAAGTAGGCATGGGTGGTGAAGTAGGCAGAGGTTGTGAAGTAGGCACAGGTTGTGAAGTAGGCAGAGGTTGTGAAGTAGGCAGAGGTTGTGAAGTAGGCAGAGGTTGTGAAGTAGTCAGAGGTTGTGAAGTAGGCATGGGTGGTGAAGTAGGCAGAGGTTGTGAAGTAGGCATGGGTGGTGAAGTAGGCAGAGGTTGTGAAGTAGGCATGGGTAGTGAAGTAGGCAGAGGTTGTGAAGTAGGCATGGGTGGTGAAGTAGGCAGAGGTTGTGAAGTAGGCAGAGGTTGTGAAGTAGGCATGGGTTGTGAAGTAGGCAGAGGTTGTGAAGTAGGCAGAGGTTGTGAAGTAGGCAGAGGTTGTGAAGTAGGCAGAGGTTGTGAAGTAGGCATGGGTGGTGAAGTAGGCATGGGCTGTGAGGTAGCAATGGTTGTGAAGTAGGCATGGGTGGTGAAGTAGGCATGGGTTGTGAGGTAGACATGGGTCGTGAAGTAGGCAGAGGTTGTGAAGTAGGCAGAGGTTGTGAAGTAGGCAGAGGTTGTGAAGTAGGCAGAGGTTGTGAAGTAGGCAGAGGTTGTGAAGTAGGCAGAGGTCGTGAAGTAGGCAGAGGTTGTGAAGTAGGCAGAGGTCGTGAAGTAGGCAGAGGTTGTGAAGTAGGCAGAGGTTGTGAAGTAGGCAGAGGTTGTGAAGTAGGCAGAGGTTGTGAAGTAGACAGAGGTTGTGAAGTAGGCAGAGGTTGCGAAGTAGACATGGGTTGTGAGGTAGGTATATGCTGTAAGGTAGCCATAGTCTATAAAGATTACTATTATATGTGTTCTTGCTAGCCTTTCTTGAAATAAAACTATTTATCCTATTTCCTGTATTCCACTCAGTTATGAATAGAGTTGTTGCCTTATTTCCCTATTAATCACGATTCCAAGATATTTCTTGCATTCATACTTCGCAGATTCAACATTGTGTACCTGGTGTCAAGATTGTTGAGAAGTAGGCGAGTGGTGTGGTGGTCGATAGACTAACACGTTGTAGCGGAATGTGTGTGTGTGTGTCTCTCTGTTTACTATTTGTGCTTGCAGGATCGAGTTCTTAGCTCTTGGACCCCAGCCCTTCTAACTGTCGGTATGAAGGATCAGCACAAAGGCTACTGTAATTTGGTCATTTAACGGCCAAAATTGCAGTTTTTATCATTTAAACTATCACCTTTTAAAATATTTAAAAAACACAAAACAAACATGAATGCAGGTGTAAGGCAAAAGACTTAAGACTTCTAAAAGACTTTTTCTATTGCTATTGATGAGACCGTTGACATCACTGGAACAGCACAGACAGCGTGTGGTTTTCATCGGGGCCTGTACCAGTGGATTTAATATATATGAAGAACTGCTTGAACTGATCCCCATGCATGACACTACTACAACAGGACATCTTTGAGAATGTCGAGCATGTTCTGCATGACTATGGTTTGCATTTCAGTAAAACTTGAATACTTACTTCATGCTACCGACAATGCTGTGAATATGGTTAGCAGACATTATGTTTCTTTTGTTAAACTAATTCATTACGTTGCATTCATAGCTAGCCGCTAAACCATTTGTATGCACATTATATGTTTTTAAGTTTTTGTAATAAAAATATTCTGCAATTATTTTTATTAAATGACTTCAATTAGTTGTGGTGTGTGTTACTCATGACAACACAAATGTGGCCCATATAGCCCTCGGGGGACCCTCAGTTTGACATGCCACTCTAATGTACAGATTCCAGACCTATTTTTCTATTTTCTTTCCAGAAGCCGTGATGAGGATTCGAACCTGCACACCCGGTACTCCTAAATATATGCCCAACCAACTCGACCTTGACATGCTGAAAGTAATTCAACCGTTGCTTATCTACAGCCCTGACTCCCGACCTATTCAAACAATTCAGGCAGCTATGATATTACTTTAGCACGTTAATGTATTTCACTGGGAATTAAGAGGCTTCAAAATAACTTTAACTACCACTTAATATTTAATGGTAAATAGTCGCTGGACAGTGCTAGGCTACACTTCGTTGAGTCGGTTATGCCTCACGTCACTCCCATTATAATATAAATACACACAGACCAATATATATTATTTCAAGTTCATCCTAGTACTTGAATCACAGTAATAAATATGCTAACCGTTCCTTAGAGGAACTTGTACCCAACACGGGGACACTGGGAGGGAAGGTTCCTAACTAGAGCAGTGATCCGCAAGAGCAGCGGTGGGCGACACTTCTCTTGCCTCGATGACGTCACTCCTGCTAGCATGTGACGTCAGGCGTGTCCTTAGGCGTCCTTCTCCCTCACAATAACCTTGACATTGTTGCAGATCATTCACTTAGGCTCCTCACCAATCAAGTCTGCGAGTACTCTCGTTCATTCGAGAGCAATAAGGGTCGCGTCCTCGGGGTGCTTCACCGCCCCTAAAAGTATTGTATTCCTATAGGGGCACGTTGCTCCACGGGACCTCCTCCTTCTTCAGTAGTCTCTGAATAGTGTCGCCTGCACTGCTGAGGACTACACAATCACTGGATGGGACAATATTTACCACATGAAGTGTCACTGGAGATGAACTTCTTTTCGATTGGCAGATAACACACTCACAGCAATCACTGGCCCTGCTCCCAGGTAAAAAGATGAATAGTCACTACATTCCCTGGTGATCCTGTTGAATGCTACAAACCTCATCTTACCATGTACATCATTATCTCTGGACTCGACCTACCTTCTCACTTGTTGCGTCGGAACTGCCTCGGTCATTTGACAGATGATCATCACTTTACGTATTACATGCCACCGTCAGCAGGTGACGTAATCACTGCCATATTCTTGACCGAGGCCGCCCTGTTGGGTTTCACTATCAACAGTCACCAGCCACTTTTCGCTTCTCCGCCTTGTTCAAAAGGTTGGCAGCCGCTCATCTTTTGATCAAAAGTACTCTTGTTCTCTCTGGTAAGCTGAACTTGCCACTGACGACGCTGGTGCCTACATCTACCCTAGTCCACAGGCGTGAGGTCACTGACCCAACCCACTAACCTGCTGTCCAGTCACTGGGCTCACTGATGACGTCACTGCAAGACTATCGCTGATTGGCTACAATTTTACCGCTTCACCCACACATGGCTCATGATCCGCCAGGGCACGGTGGAACATTAGGCACCAGGCAGAACCTAGCCCTCTTCCCATCATCCTTGGCAGCGCCAGTCTGCTGTCAACTGGTCAATCTGCTCTCCCATCACTGGGTTCACTGATGACGTCACTGCAAGACTTTTCGCTGATTAGCTACAATCTTGCCGCTCCACCCACTATTGGCTCATGATCCCCAGGGTGCGGTGGAACACGATGCACCAGGCAGAACCTCGCCTCCTTTCCATGATCCTTGGCGGCGCCATTTTGTTTGGTTATTCTCCCCGTGCCAATACTTTTAAACTAAATTTACCCCCAAAGTCCTACCTTTCTCACTTTTCTTTAAGACTTAAAACATTCTTTGGACCATCTTATATTTCACTAGGTGGAAATAAATGACTCTTGATGAGAGTAAGGCCTGAATTTAGACTACGATCATAACAACGATGATTTATGAATGGTTGGGACACAGATAGTGAGTTATGAATGGTTGGGACACTGATAGTGAGTTATGAATGGTTGGGACACTGATAGTGAGTTATGAATGGTTAGGACACAGATAGTGAGTTATGAATGGTTGGGACACAGATAGTGAGTTATGAATGGTTGGGACACTGATAGTGAGTTATGAATGGTTGGGACACAGATAGTGAGTTATGAATGGTTGGGACACAGATAGTGAGTTATGAATGGTTGGGACACTGATAGTGAGTTATGAATGGTTGGGACACTGATAGTGAGTTATGAATGGTTGGGACACTGATAGTGACTTATGAATTGTTGAGACGCTGATAGTGACTTATGAATGGATATGTTGGGAAAACTGACCAGAGAGATTTTATTATATATTTGAATTAATATTATTAATTAATTTCTTTAATGATTTATAATTTAATTTGTTAATAATTTTTTTCTTACGATAGTGGACTGTATGATTTTAAATTTCCCCCAAGAAGCTTATCTTTACACGTTTGGGGGGGGGGGTTTAGCAATATTCTACCAAATTAAAACTAATTGATTGATAAAATTTGGTTATTAATAGTTATGCTAAGATTTAAAAAATGGTTAGCAATGAGTTGTATGTTAGCTACGAAACGTAGGTGTTTCGTAAAATGCAGGCTGGTTAACAAGCAATGAACACGTCCAGATCACAAAACCGATTCTCCTTGTGGATCAGGCGATAATGGCATCACCACATGCCTCATGTTTCACCAGGTACCTTGCTGTCTATGTCTCACGTCGTCACAATTCACCTGCCGGAATGGTACACCGTAAACAATGCGAAATCTATGTACATCGACATAATTAATGCAAGAAGCTTACGCATTCTAACGTAATGATGTAAGGCTATTTACCCATCATCCCGCCGGCCCTCGGATGGTAATCTTGGCATAGTATTTTATCAAATCACCTCTTTCTTTGGGGCACACGTGAGGAACACAAATGCGAAGTATTCAGCAGGTCGACCTTGGTGACAAACCTTGCGTTTCCCACTTGGTCGACACAATCACTTATTTGGGGCATCGGGTGGGAATCCGACACGGTTATGGAATTCACTTTGCGATAGTCGGTGCAAAAACGATATAATCGGTCTCGCTTCTTGACCACCACACAGGGCGAGCTCCACTGATCTCCACTGAGCCCACCGTTGCTGGGCTCAGCGAGATCATTCGCTAGCAGACACTCTACCTCCTGTCGCATGATCTTCCTCTTCTCAGGACTCACCCGATAAGCGCTCTGCTTGATTGGCTTTCCTCCGTGCACGTCCACCTCGTGCACCACACCCTTATGCCGTCGGGGCACATCCGTGAAGAGTGATTTGTTTTGTCTTATTATGGTCACTAGATCTCTCCTTTTCCCTTTTTCCAGATGACGCAGCCTCTCCTCTAGATGAATCAAACTTTCTGTATTTGACAGGCGCGTACCATCGGCATGGCCCCACTTTCCTTCCTCTGCTGGCAACACTTGGCTCATCTCCATACACAGAACCAATTTCCCTTCTTGCGACTGTGTTGCTCCCTTCACTCTTGCACTCTCTTGTTCCTCTGGGAAGTATGGCTTTAAACGGTTGATATGACATACCTGTGTCTTGCGGGGGCGATTTGGCTTGCTGATCTCATAACTTACAGACCCAAACGCCGAACAACCGGGTATGGACAACCAAAGCGTGATTCCGTCACTCTACCTCTCCCAGGTAGCAACATCATCACTCTGGCCCCCGCCTCGAACTCACTTGGGACAGCCTTCTTGCCGTACCAGATCGACATCTTCTCTTGAGCTGTCTTCAGGTGCTCAGCTGCCAGCTCCTTCGCCCTTTTCAATCGTTCATGGAATTTCTGCACATACTCCTCTACTGTCACTAACGTCTTCTCCGCCGTCAACTGCTCCTTCAGCATCAATAACGGGCTCCTTACTTTGTGCCCAAACACAAGTTGGAATGAAGAGAATCTCAGAGACTCAACTATAGCATCTCTGATTGCAAACATGGCTGGATAGACAGCCTCATCCCATTCCGCTTCCTGTTCCGCACATCCCTTAAGACGGTCTTCACAGTGGAGTGGAACATCTCAATCCCCGGCGATTGAGGTCTATAAGGTGACGATCGTAGTTGGGCTAGTCCCCAGCTTGCAATAGCCTGCCTAAACCACTTCAACTGGAAAACACTTCCGCAGTCGGACTGGATCTCCTTGGACACTCCTACCCAAGCAAAGAACCGCTGAAGGTATCCCATGACGCATCTCGATGTCACCTTCCGCACTGGGATCGCATCCGGAAATCTCGTCAAAGCACACATGATGGTCAATAAATAATTATTTCCCCTTCTTGTCCTAGGTAATGGTCCCACTACGTCGATTATTAGGAGTTCAAACGCTTGGCCAAACGCAGGAACTGGAACCAAAGGTGCTTTCGGGATGGCAGGGATTTTCTTCCCCACCCTCTGGCGCAGGAAACACGTCCTGCAGATTTTTCTTACATCCGCGTCCATGCCCGGCCAATAAAAATGTTCCCGAAGCCGGTTAAGGTCTTGGTTACTCCCAAGTGACCCACGGGATCCACTGAGTGTGCAAGCTTCAGTACCGCGCCGGCAACACCACCTGACGCCTCACATATAACAACAGACTCTGTGATAAGTGTTGAAACAGTTCAGCACTGTAATGCCAAGAAGGTGGAAAAATAATTTCTTGGTCCACTTCACTGATTTTCTCATGCACTCGATGGCACCAACCATCATGTAAGATTTATCTACTAAACGCATATATACATTGTAGTCAATGACACAATCAGGTTTATACATTTTCACCCTTGTTGCAAGGTTTACTTTGCCACTGTCCAACATTGCACCAGTGTGAATAGTTGTCAACATATTCACCTCGCGTCTGCCCCTCCACAGCACAGATAACATTTTATCACACTTTGCAGCTGGCATTCACCCACTGCAATACCAATGCCAAACACTGGCATTTCCCTCATGTGGACCTTGACAGTGCCACATACGTCGTGTTGTGGTCAAGGAGGAATCTAGTCAGCAAGGAACTGGTATAGTAGTTGTCCGTGTACAGGATATGCCCCTTGTTCAGCAATAGTTCCATGAGTGTTTTCACAACAGCCTGAGAACCCATGTGGCTCTTGACCTGGTATGTCAAAGTCTGTACCTGAATACAATATCATGACCATGACCATAACAGTTTCTCAGTCACATAACAAGAAGAACTTTATTCCAAATCTGTGCTGCTTTGATGGAATGTAGTGCTAGAACGCCAGTCGTCTCTTGAACAGAAACAGCGATTCATCTATCACGACATTTTGTGTTGGTACAAATAGTCACGGCACTTTCCTCTCAAATCACTACATATCTTCTGCACTTTCCACAGTGTGTCGTGTTTGTCTTCATTAGCATTGTTCTCAAAGTGCAGGCACATGAGAAGCAGCAGGTACCTATCACGTGACTGTTGACCTGTTGAATAAGGGGGTTGGAGCAAGGCTGTCATGGTTCCAATAATCCTGGATGACGTGTTTATCCGTATGCCTCATCATCATGCACAACGCTAAAAACACATTTATTTCCTAAATAGTCGTGTCTTTCCAGCGTGTTAATCAAGAGGCAGGTAAAATTCCAGAGTCAATTAGTGCCAAAGCGTATCCGTTTGTCTCTGTAACGAGATGGTCCATGAATGGCTGATCAAAATATGTCATAAACTAATCAATTTCATGCATATCATCGCCAGTACAGGGGAATAGGGGTGTCACACCAACATCGGTACCATCAAATGTTGGAATTTGTGGGACAAAATTTTTACAATCCTGCCACACAAGTACTCCAGTGTTTTTGGTATTTGGAGCGTACATTTAATGTTGCAATTGCTGGTGAAATATGGGGTGGAGGGCATAGTTGTGCCGTGTGAGGTGCCAGCAACAATGCCTCGCGCACTTCCTGACAGACTCATGTGTAAAGATTACCTTTATGTACACAAACTTGGTTATATGCCAAGCACAGGAACATGTGAAAAGGGTAAACGTTCCTGCGTTGTTTGAAAGAACATGCAACGTGAGGAACAGAAGTGAAGATCCATCTGCACTTGGTGCATTGAGTGCAAAGTTCTCTTGTGCCATGTTGACTGCTACAGTGACTATTACTCACTCGCGCAGCTCTAAGTGTTCATAGTGTTGTATATAGTCTGTGATAGTGTACAGTGTGTAAATAATTTGTAAATGTAAATAATTGAGCATGTAATACAGAAAATATGAGCAATGTTTGTGGGCACATTTGTAATACATGTGGCACAGCTTCTTTGAACAGTACAGATGATCTACTGCTTGAATATTGTAAACCTGTTCAATATACATAGGATTAGCCAGAAAAAACAAAAGAAATGCATTTGTAATTGTGCAGAAAAAATGAACATAAAAATATTTGTGGTAACTCGTGCCTGTTGAATCTGGCGAGCGACTGCCTCCAGGGGCCAGATTCACGAAGGTACTTACGAATGTTTTTCTTCTTAGCGCCTTCGTGGCGTGGCGGCTACGTCGGTATTCGGGTAGCTACACTAAGAAGAAAAACCTTCGTAAGTTTGGTCCATCATCTAAGTGTGCTGTCGACTACTCGTAGCTTTACGTAAACTGGATATAACTCAATTTTTCTCTATTACATAACACTAGGATCGATTTTAATATAAACAAAAGATTATTAGTTGGCGTATCTCGTGAAGAGGAGTCCTTCGTGTTAGTTATATATACATTCTCTGCTTGAAACTTGAAGTAAATATGTCTTTTATGATAGTAAAATTAGTTTTATAATAACAAGATATTATACCAGTAGTTAAGTAAATAAACATGAAATATGAGAGAAGGTTATGAGCCCTGCCTGATGGGAGCATTTACTAACACCAAATCCCCTGTTCACCTAGTAATCAGTAAGGGTGTACCTTAGCTATACATACACAGTTTTAATTTATTTTGTTTGGTTTTATTTTGAAATTAAATCTGGGCGTAACATAAAAGAAAAATATCCTACACAAATGAAGTTAGGTTACGGTAAAAACTTCAAAAACTTTTCTCATTGAATACTTAAACCTATAATTATGACTATATGGACTATTAAAAAAGAGAGAGGTTTGTAGGGATTCAAGACCTCTTCCTGTTACACAATTTGGATGTGTGGAACCAGTAATTATCAAAAGAAGGCACCATGCCGGGAAGGCTATGTAGCAGTAAGGCAGTGCGGTGAGGCAGCTACTTATTTGAGGAATGCTTATTTTATTTACCTAATAAGCTGAGGCAGCCTATTTTATTTGAAGAATGCTCAGCTGATTCCTCTACATTTAGCATGGAACAAATTTGTGTCCAAGACCTCTTCCTGTTACACAATTTGGCTGTGTAACAATCAGTACGTAATTATCAAAAGAAGGCACCAAGCTGGGAAGGCTATGTAGCACCATTGTGTGTAGCAATAAACCAAATTTTTTTTAACAAATAATGCACCTGTGAGAAACAAATCCTGTCAGCTGTAAAAATATTGATGCAGTTATTTAAATAAAAAATATAATGAAAGAAATATTACTGGTTTATTTTACTCCTATCTTTTTGTACTATACAGTACAGTATATCCAAAGAAGTGAAAAATTGAGACATACTGCACAATTTAATGAATGATCCAAAAGAAATATGACTACTGTATTACATATCAACATGAGATGTTAATGATCCATGGTTAACATAATTTAATAAGGATAATATTGGTAATAACACAAACTATAATTTAAAATCTTTATTACTGATATTTTTGTATTAAGAAGCTTAGGTACACATAACGATGTGCTGCTACCTTATTCTATAGGGAAGATTACACAGTGTAGATAAAAAACTAGCTATAAGTTCATCTAGTACTCATATCTCACAGGATGGTTAGTCATACATGGAATCAGGGGAGAAAATACCTGGGTCAATATAAAAAACAAATCAACTCTGACTAAACAATAACTTCATGTTTTTCACAAGAGGTAAGCACAGAATCATGGAAACATTATATTATAACTACTATTACTAGTTTCTACAAGACTCCTTTCAAACAATGTATTTTTTTTAACATGCTTAGGTACACACAGCAATGTGCTGCTTCCCTATTCTGCATGAAGGACCATATAGGCTATGTTCTGAAACTCTCACTGGACAGATGTAATAGGACCCATTATCACCACACCAGAAATAAATATATCTTTGATATCCCCAGAGTCAAACTTAATCTGTGTAAACACTCTATGCAAATAAAGGGAACTAGTCTTTGGAACTCACTCCCTAATGAATTGAAAAGCTGTCAAACTTTTGCCTCACTCAAAAACAAAACCAAAAAGTACCTAATTTCATCTTCATAGTTTCCTACACCGTGCTTTAAATTTGGTCTGTATCTAATGTTACCCAATCTCCCAATCTTTATGTACTTAATCCAAACAACTTTACCATTGTGATCATTGCTGTCTTCTTTTCAGTGCTAGCCATATGCTGTATTGTGCCTTGTAATTTTTGTTAAACTATTATTCAAGCTGTCATTAAAATCTATCTGAGCTACCTATGTGCTTTAATATACCTTTTAATTTCTCTCAGCTTTTTTTCTTTGTTTTCTTACCATGTACATTATCTGTTATCATTTTTATAAATTTTGCTAGTACTTACTACTTAAAATTTTCTGTTAGATTAAGGACCGGCCCGAAATGCTGCACGTACTAGTGGCTTTACAAGAATGTAATAACTATGCTATGTATCCTCACAATCCCAAAGTACCTTCTTGTATATATATTATAAATAATAATAATAATAATAATAATATATAAATAGTCTAGAACAAAAACCAGCTACAAGCTCATCAAACATCCCCACCTCACAGGACGGCCAGTCATACATGGAATCAGGAGAGAACAAAATACTTAAGGCTGATCTACTAGCCCCCCCACTGGCGAAATCTGGATACATCACACGAATATCTTCCAGTATTCCTGAGTGTATAAAATAATTACAGAGTTCAAAGTGCCTCATACCATTTGGTATGAAATCACTGATAACAGGGCAATCACAATCATAGTGTTGGAGAGTATGTCCTCTCAAGTAAGACTGAAAACAGATCTTTTTTTTACCCAGATGGTTAAAACCCATGGAACAGCCTACCCGCTGAAGCTGTACCTGCCAAAATCCACCTAGGAAATATCATTAGGACAATTGGCACTACTTAACAAACCCCCGGCTTTTTGTCTTCGTTGAGGCCACAAGATAGTTAGTGGCCCTTGGGTAAATTTAGGTAAATATATACGTAAATAGATACCATCGCTTCTCAAGTCTTGGGAGCGACAAGGGGAGCTATACACTATCTCTTAGAATTACGTACGTAAACAAAAAATGTAACATATCTGTATACTTCAATGTCGGTGCTGACTGTACAAGTTGAAAAAACATTGTTTTACTTTGAAATATATTCATTTAATAAGAAAATTTGACGTAAATATGTCGCAAGTGGTCACGCAAGTGGCAGCGTCGTGAATGGCTACAGCTGTAAGATGAATAATGTTATCTTCTCTCTGATTGGCCAAACTAAAAGCCTTGTGACGTCTAGTGAGACCTAAGTAAACTACTTAGAAATCGTCGTAAGTTTACTTCTCTGAATCGCCCTTTGGCGCATTCTTAGCCGGCACTAAGGAACCTTCGTAGCAAACCTACTTACAAAGAAATACATGGAGCTTCGTGAATCTAGGTCCAGGAGACTATGCCACGGGTGACCACCAAGCCGTGACGTCACTCGCTCTTTTCTAAATAAATAAATAAATATGTTTATACAGGTAAGGTACATACATACAAGTGATTTTACATAAATTGATCGAATTATAGATAGAGCTAGTACATACAATGCCTAAAGCCACTATTATGCAATGCGTTTCGGGCAGGAAAAACATTAATATCTAAAACTTAATACTAATTGAGTATAAAGAATAAAATGTGTTGAGAACAAATACAAAGATAAAAAAAGGGGGGAAATGACTGAAAAAGCTGCACAAATACAATAGGTCGACAAACGGCGCTGATTAAAAAAATAACAGACATGGGTTGACAATAGAGGGGTAAGGTATGTTACAGGGAATTTATAGGTAGTGTTTCGTTTTTATCTTAAACTGGTTAAGAAAGGTACAGTCTTTAACATGGTTGGGAAGGTCATTCCACATTCTGGGTCCCTTGATTTGTAGAGCATTTCTAGTTTGATTAAGTCGTACTCTTGGAATATCAAAACTGTATTTATTTCTGTTGTGGTGCTCATGGGTTCTGTTACAACCTCCAATGAAGCTTTTGAGGTCAGGATTGGCATTACAGTTCAGCGATTTATATATGTATAATACACATGAGAGAATGTGCAGTGACTTAATATCTAACATATTCAGAGATTTGAGTAGGGGTACCGAGTGATGTCTGGGGCCAGAGTTGGATATTGTCCTAATAGCAGCTTTGTGATGAGTAATTAGAGGACGTAAATGATTTTGGGTAGTAGAACCCCAAGCACAAATACCATAGTTGAGGTATGGATAGATGAGAGAGTAATAGAGGGGTACATAATATCTGATCTTAGAAAGAATGCCAACAGTTTTTGAAACTTTTTTTGATATATTTAGAATGTGTCCCTGGAAATTCAGCTTGTGATCAATGAGAACACCAAGGAATTTTCCATCTAATTTGTTACAAATTTAGGTATTGTTTATACTGAGATTTATTTGATTAGAGGATTTATTGCCAAACAGAATATAGAAAGTTTTGTCAACAATAAGGGTGAGTTTGTTGGCAGTTAGCCAAAGATGGACTTTATTTAGCTCAGTATTTACTGTGGCATTTAGAGCAAGGGGGTCAGGACTGGAGTAAATGAAGGTTGTGTCGTCAGCAATAGAGTGCTGGGAGGCATTTTGAAGGTCATTAATGAAGATGAGAAAGAGGAGAGGGCCAAGTATGCTGCCCTGAGGAACACCAATGTTGATGGGTAGGGTGAGAGAAATTGAATTATTCACAGAACATACTGGAGCCTGTCAGTAAGGTAAGATTTGAGGTATTGCAGGGAGTGTCCTCTGACTCCATAATGATGTAATTTAAGAAGAAGTTTTGGTGGATGACAGTGTCAAAAGCCTTACGCAGGTCCACAAATAACACAACAGGGAACTCATTTTTATCAAGAGCTGCTGGAACCACTGCGACCAAATTAAGTACTTTGTGCTTAATTAAGAAAATTAAGTACAATTTTTTCAGTATATCATGGGAAGTTATTAAGAATTTGGATTAAAAAAATTGCAAATAATATATTTCTGGAGGGGATATTTTAAGGCAGCGTAACACAGTGGTTAAGTAATATATATATATATATATATATATATATATATATATATATACACATTTATGTCTAGTAGCCTCTCATCAACCTCTTGTGACATTTAATANGCAGAGGTTGTGAAGTAGGCAGAGGTTGTGAAGTAGGCAGAGGTTGTGAAGTAGGCAGAGGTTGTGAAGTAGGCAGAGGTTGTGAAGTAGGCAGAGGTGTGAAGTAGGCAGAGGTTGTGAAGTAGGCAGAGGTTGTGAAGTAGGCAGAGGTTGTGAAGTGGCAGAGGTTGTGAAGTAGGCAGAGGTTGTGAAGTAGGCAGAGGTTGTGAAGTAGGCAGAGGTTGTGAAGTAGGCAGAGGTTGTGAAGTTGGCAGAGGTGTGAAGTAGGCAGAGGTTGTGAAGTAGGCAGAGGTTGTGAAGTAGGCAGAGGTTGTGAAGTAGGCAGAGGTTGTGAAGTAGGCAGAGGTTGTGAAGTTGGCAGAGGTTGTGAAGTAGGCAGAGGTTGTGAAGTAGGCAGAGGTTGTGAAGTGGCAGAGGTTGTGAAGTGGCAGAGGTTGTGAAGTTGGCAGAGGTTGTGAAGTTGGCAGAGGTTGTGAAGTTGGCAGAGGTTGTGAAGTTGGCAGAGGTTGTGAAGTAGGCAGAGGTTGTGAAGTTGGCAGAGGTTGTGAAGTAGGCAGAGGTTGTGAAGTAGGCAGAGGTTGTGAAGTAGGCAGAGGTTGTGAAGTGGCAGAGGTTGTGAAGTAGGCAGAGGTTGTGAAGTAGGCAGAGGTTGTGAAGTAGGCAGAGGTTGTGAAGTAGGCAGAGGTTGTGAAGTAGGCAGAGGTTGTGAAGTAGGCAGAGGTTGTGAGTAGGCATGGTTGTGAAGTAGGCAGAGGTTGTGAAGTAGGCAGAGGTTGTGAAGTAGGCAGAGGTTGTGAAGTAGGCATGGGTGGTGAAGTAGGCAGAGGTTGTGAAGTAGGCAGAGGTTGTGAAGTAGGCAGAGGTTGTGAAGTAGGCAGGGTGGTGAAGTAGGCAGAGGTTGTGAAGTAGGCAGAGGTTGTGAAGTAGGCATGGGTGGTGAAGTAGGCAGAGGTTGTGAAGTAGGCAGAGGTTATGAAGTAGGCAGAGGTTATGAAGTAGGCAGAGGTTGTGAAGTAGGCAGAGGTTGTGAAGTAGGCAGAGGTTGTGAAGTAGGCAGAGGTTGTGAAGTAGGCAGAGGTTATGAAGTAGGCAGATGTTGTGAAGTAGGCAGAGGTTATGAAGTAGGCAGAGGTTGTGAAGTAGGCAGAGGTTGTGAAGTAGGCAGAGGTTGTGAAGTAGGCAGAGGTTGTGAAGTAGGCAGAGGTTGTGAAGTAGGCAGAGGTTGTGAAGTAGGTAGAGGTTGTGAAGTAGGCAGAGGTTGTGAAGTAGGCAGAGGTTATGAAGTAGGCAGAGGTTGTGAAGTAGGCAGAGGTTGTGAAGTAGGCAGAGGTTGTGAAGTAGACATGGGTTGTGAAGTAGGCAGAGGTTGTGAAGTAGACATGGGTTGTGAAGTAGGCAGAGGTTGTGAAGTAGATAGAGATTGTGAAGTAGGCAGAGGTTGTGAAGTAGGCAGAGGTTGTGAGTAGGCATGGTTGTGAAGTAGGCAGAGGTTGTGAAGTAGGCAGAGGTTGTGAAGTAGGCAGAGGTTGTGAAGTAGATAGAGGTTGTGAAGTAGGCAGAGGTTGTGAAGTAGGCAGAGGTTGTGAGTAGGCAGAGGTTGTGAAGTAGGCAGAGGTTGTGAAGTAGGCAGAGGTTGTGAAGTAGGCAGAGGTTGTGAAGTAGGCAGGGTTGTGAAGTAGGCAGAGGTTGTGAAGTAGGCAGAGGTTGTGAAGTAGGCAGAGGTTGTGAAGTAGGCAGAGGTTGTGAAGTAGGCAGAGGTTGTGAAGTAGGCAGAGGTTGTGAAGTAGGCAGAGGTTGTGAAGTAGGCATGGGTGGTGAAGTAGGCAGAGGTTGTGAAGTAGGCAGAGGTGGTGAAGTAGGCAGAGGTTGTGAAGTAGGCAGGGTTGTGAAGTAGGCAGAGGTTGTGAAGTAGGCAGAGGTTGTGAAGTAGGCAGAGGTTGTGAAGTAGGCATGGGTTGTGAAGTAGGCAGAGGTTGTGAAGTAGGCAGAGGTTGTGAAGTAGGCAGAGGTTGTGAAGTAGGCATGGGTTGTGAAGTAGGCAGAGGTTGTGAAGTAGGCAGAGGTTGTGAAGTAGGCAGAGGTTGTGAAGTAGGCAGAGGTTGTGAAGTAGGCAGAGGTTGTGAAGTAGGCAGAGGTTGTGAAGTAGGCAGAGGTTGTGAAGTAGGCAGGGTTGTGAAGTAGGCAGAGGTTGTGAAGTAGGCAGAGGTTGTGAAGTAGGCAGAGGTTGTGAAGTAGGCAGAGGTTGTGAAGTAGGCATGGGTTGTGAAGTAGGCAGAGGTTGTGAAGTAGGCAGAGGTTGTGAAGTAGGCAGAGGTTGTGAAGTAGGCAGAGGTTGTGAAGTAGGCAGAGGTTGTGAAGTAGGCAGAGGTTGTGAAGTAGGCAGAGGTTGTGAAGTAGGCAGAGGTTGTGAAGTAGGCAGAGGTTGTGAAGTAGGCAGAGGTTGTGAAGTAGGCAGAGGTTGTGAAGTAGGCATGGGTGGTGAAGTAGGCAGAGGTTGTGAAGTAGGCATGGGTAGTGAAGTAGGCAGAGGTTGTGAAGTAGGCATGGGTTGTGAAGTAGGCAGAGGTTGTGAAGTAGGCAGAGGTTGTGAAGTAGGCAGAGGTTGTGAAGTAGGCAGAGGTTGTGAAGTAGGCAGAGGTTGTGAAGTAGGCAGAGGTTGTGAAGTAGGCAGAGGTTGTGAAGTAGGCAGAGGTGGTGAAGTAGGCAGGGTTGTGAGTAGACAGGTTGTGAAGTAGGCAGAGGTTGTGAAGTAGGCAGAGGTTGTGAAGTAGGCAGAGGTTGTGAAGTAGGCAGAGGTCGTGAAGTAGGCAGAGGTTGTGAAGTAGGCAGAGGTCGTGAAGTAGGCAGAGGTTGTGAAGTAGGCAGAGGTTGTGAAGTAGGCAGAGGTTGTGAAGTAGGCAGAGGTTGTGAAGTAGACAGAGGTTGTGAAGTAGGCAGAGGTTGCGAAGTAGACATGGGTTGTGAGGTAGGTATATGCTGTAAGGTAGCCATAGTCTATAAAGATTACTATTATATGTGTTCTTGCTAGCCTTTCTTGAAATAAAACTATTTATCCTATTTCCTGTATTCCACTCAGTTATGAATAGAGTTGTTGCCTTATTTCCCTATTAATCACGATTCCAAGATATTTCTTGCATTCATACTTCGCAGATTCAACATTGTGTACCTGGTGTCAAGATTGTTGAGAAGTAGGCGAGTGGTGTGGTGGTCGATAGACTAACACGTTGTAGCGGAATGTGTGTGTGTGTGTCTCTCTGTTTACTATTTGTGCTTGCAGGATCGAGTTCTTAGCTCTTGGACCCCAGCCCTTCTAACTGTCGGTATGAAGGATCAGCACAAAGGCTACTGTAATTTGGTCATTTAACGGCCAAAATTGCAGTTTTTATCATTTAAACTATCACCTTTTAAAATATTTAAAAAACACAAAACAAACATGAATGCAGGTGTAAGGCAAAAGACTTAAGACTTCTAAAAGACTTTTTCTATTGCTATTGATGAGACCGTTGACATCACTGGAACAGCACAGACAGCGTGTGGTTTTCATCGGGGCCTGTACCAGTGGATTTAATATATATGAAGAACTGCTTGAACTGATCCCCATGCATGACACTACTACAACAGGACATCTTTGAGAATGTCGAGCATGTTCTGCATGACTATGGTTTGCATTTCAGTAAAACTTGAAATGTTTTAAAACTTCAGTAAAGCTTATCTACCGACAATGCTGTGAATATGGTTAGCAGACATTATGTTTCTTTTGTTAAACTAATTCATTACGTTGCATTCATAGCTAGCCGCTAAACCATTTGTATGCACATTATATGTTTTTAAGTTTATGTAATAAAAATATTCTGCAATTATTTTTATTAAATGACTTCAATTAGTTGTGGTGTGTGTTACTCATGACAACACAAATGTGGCCCATATAGCCCTCGGGGGACCCTCAGTTTGACATGCCACTCTAATGTACAGATTCCAGACCTATTTTTCTATTTTCTTTCCAGAAGCCGTGATGAGGATTCGAACCTGCACACCCGGTACTCCTAAATATATGCCCAACCAACTCGACCTTGACATGCTGAAAGTAATTCAACCGTTGCTTATCTACAGCCCTGACTCCCGACCTATTCAAACAATTCAGGCAGCTATGATATTACTTTAGCACGTTAATGTATTTCACTGGGAATTAAGAGGCTTCAAAATAACTTTAACTACCACTTAATATTTAATGGTAAATAGTCGCTGGACAGTGCTAGGCTACACTTCGTTGAGTCGGTTATGCCTCACGTCACTCCCATTATAATATAAATACACACAGACCAATATATATTATTTCAAGTTCATCCTAGTACTTGAATCACAGTAATAAATATGCTAACCGTTCCTTAGAGGAACTTGTACCCAACACGGGGACACTGGGAGGGAAGGTTCCTAACTAGAGCAGTGATCCGCAAGAGCAGCGGTGGGCGACACTTCTCTTGCCTCGATGACGCCACTCCTGCTAGCTTGTGACGTCAGGCGTGTCCTTAGGCGTCCTTCTCCCTCACAATAACCTTGACATTGTTGCAGATCATTCACTCAGACTCCTCACCAATGAAGTCTGCGATTACTCTCGTTCATTCGAGAGCAATAAGGGTCGCGTCCTCGGGGTGCTTCACCGCCCCTAAAAGTATTGTATTCCTATAGGAGCATGTTGCTCCACGGGACCTCCTCCTTCTTCAGTAGTCTCTGAATAGTGTCGCCTGCACTGCTGAGGACTACACAATCACTGGATGGGACAATATTTACCACATGAAGTGTCACTGGAGATGAACTTCTTTTCGATTGGCAGATAACACACTCACAGCAATCACTGGCCCTGCTCCCAGGTAAAAAGGTGAATAGTCACTACATTCCCTGGTCATCCTGTTGAATGCTACAAACCTCATCTTACCATGTACATCATTATCTCTGGACTCGACCTACCTTCTCACTTGTTGCGTCGGAACTGCCTCGGTCATTTGACAGATGATCATCACTTTACGTATTACATGCCACCGTCAGCAGGTGACGTAATCACTGCCATATTCTTGACCGAGGCCGCCCTGTTGGGTTTCACTATCAACAGTCACCAGCCACTTTTCGCTTCTCCGCCTTGTTCAAAAGGTTGGCAGCCGCTCATCTTTTCATCAAAAGTACTCTTGTTCTCTCTGGTAAGCTGAACTTGCCACTGACGACGCTGGTGCCTACATCTACCCTAGTCCACAGGCGTGAGGTCAGTGACCCAA
>WNGS01163947.1:26069634-26108633 GCA_020271785.1 Procambarus virginalis
TATATGTAATTAGATATTATCCCTATATGTTGATAAACATTTAGGTGGAGTGTTTAAGCACTTAATTTGGGGGGCAATATTCGGTTTTGGTTTCATTGTAGTTTTTGTTTATTAAATGTCATATTTACTTGATATTAAGATGTTTTTCTTTTTGCCTCTGTGGATCTAAAAATTCTTGAGAGAAATTAAGTATTTCAGGTACAAATTGCCTAAATTTGGGAAGAAAGTGGGTGGATGAATTATAACCTGAAAGCCTGAGGAAAATCATCTGAGTGAATATAACTGAGAGAGGACTTGCCATGTGCTCAGAAGTGGAAGTGGTATATGACAACAGGATCTTGCTGATGTGAATTCCACATATTTAATGCAGTCCCCTCAAGAGTTCACCTGGCAATACAGGTGCCTCTTGAGGTGTTTTGTAGGCATAAGAGAGGTACCAACAGGGGTACTGGTTTGTTTTCCTGTTGTTGTTTTTTTAATTATTATTTACTGCTGCCGGGGACTAGTGGTGACAAGGGTGTTTGGATCCTTGCATGGTCAACAGCGATTCCCTCTGGACCCATGGTCTTTTGTTGCTGTTCAGCGAGAACGGCAGGGGTATTCATTAATTCTTACCTTTAAGTTTGGCGCATGAGGTAGTGAGTAAAGATATCTCCCTAAAGATAATATATATAACCAACTCCTCAGAGAAGTTAAAAAAAAACTTGTAGTTATGTTTTATGAATAAATTGCGATATTATAAACAGTTAAAAACCCTTTGAAAAACTCACAGGACACACAAATACATTTCAGACTTCAGTGGAGTTGCTGTGGTATGGAATAGCAGCCAATCATTCTTGAAGAAGGAATAGGAGACTATCGGTGTTCGGGTTGACCCAACCATTGTTCTGAGTAGATAGCTCAAGGCATCGGGACAGAAAAAACCTACACAGATTGACAGACATTCTCATTTATATATATATATATATATATTATATATATCTATATATATATTATATATATATATATATATATATATATATATATATATATATATATATATGTATATATATATATATATATATATTAGTATATTTTGGTAGCAGTCTTTCCTGTAGACATATGTTATTAAATATGACCGAAAAAGTAAGATTAATAATTCTAACACGAATTTTCTCAATTTTCCTTATGTTTGTTTTTACTGATGACGGTAAATGAAAAATCAATTCTCCAAAATTCATTCTTTATTTCTTAGTCTGACGCGACACTTGAGCGCGTTTCGTAAAACTTATTACATTTTCAAAGACTTTAGTTACACACACTGAACAGAGTTTAAACAGCTTTTCTTTTTTATACCTGCATTTGGGTGAGGTGACATGTTACAATGGTTTGGGGTGAGGTGAGAACAAACACGAAACAATGGGTATAAGCTAAAGGGAAGAATAGATCTGTAACTGCAGAAGGCCTATTGGCCCATATTTCTTGATGTTTCTATATTGGAGCGGAGTCTTGAAGTGGGTAGAATATAGTTGTGCGTTAATTGGCTGTTGATTGCTGGTGTTGACTTCTTGATGTGTAGTGCCTCGCAGATGTCAAGCTGCCTGTTGTCGCTGTATCTATCAATGATTTCTGTGTTGTTTGTTAAGATGTCTCTGGTGATGGTTTGGTTGTGGGAAGAGATTATATGTTCTTTGATAGAGCCCTGTTGCTTATGCATCGTTAATCGCCTGGAAAGAGATGTTGTTGTCTTGCCTATATATTGAGTTCTTTGGGGCTTACAGTCCCCAAGTGGGCATTTGAAGGCATAGACGACATTGGTCTCTTTCAAAGCGTTCTGCTTTGTGTCTGGAGAGTTTCTCATGAGTAGGTTGGCAGTTTTCTTGGTTTTATAGTAAATCGTCAATTGTATCTTCTGATTTTTGTCTGTAGGGATAACGTTTATATTAACAATATCTTTCAGGACCCTTTCCTCCGTTTTATGAGCTGTGGAGAAGAAGTTCCTGTAAAATAGTCTAATAGGGGGTATAGGTGTTGTGTTAGTTGTATCTTCAGAGGTTGCATGGCGTTTCACTCTCCTTCTTATGATGTCTTCAATGACATCATATGAAGGGAGGCACCCTTCTTGAGCCCGGATGGGCACATGTATAAGCAAGTAGATGGGGTCGCTATGGGTTCTCCCCTAGGCGTCCTGTTTGCAAACTTCTACATGGGTACTATTGAGGAAAAAGTCTTAGTCGACTTGAACTTGAAACCGGCCATATACTGCAGGTATGTTGACGACATTTTTACACAGGTACCTGATGTCAGACATCTGCAGGAGCTGAAAGAAGCGTTTGAGCAGAATTCTGTGTTACGTTTCACTTACGAGATGGAGAAGGATGGGAAGCTGCCCTTTCTAGATGTAACAGTCATGGAAAGGAGCGGAGGTTTCCACACTGCAGTCTACACTAAGGAAACAAACATAGGAATGTGCCTAAATGCCAACAGTGACTGCCCAGATAGGTACAAGAGGAGTGTTGTTAACGCTTATGTCGACCGTGCTCTCAGCCACAGCTCAGAATGGAAGCAAGTCGACGAAGAACTCTGTAGAGTAAGGCAGGTCCTAGTCAACAACGGCTTCTCCAATGGTTTCATTGAAGACATCATAAGAAGGAGAGTGAAACGCCATGCAACCTCTGAAGATACAACTAACACAACACCTATACCCCCTATTAGACTATTTTACAGGAACTTCTTCTCCACAGCTCATAAAACGGAGGAAAGGGTCCTGAAAGATATTGTTAATATAAACGTTATCCCTACAGACAAAAATCAGAAGATACAATTGACGATTTACTATAAAACCAAGAAAACTGCCAACCTACTCATGAGAAACTCTCCAGACACAAAGCAGAACGCTTTGAAAGAGACCAATGTCGTCTATGCCTTCAAATGCCCACTTGGGGACTGTAAGCCCCAAAGAACTCAATATATAGGCAAGACAACAACATCTCTTTCCAGGCGATTAACGATGCATAAGCAACAGGGCTCTATCAAAGAACATATAATCTCTTCCCACAACCAAACCATCACCAGAGACATCTTAACAAACAACACAGAAATCATTGATAGATACAGCGACAACAGGCAGCTTGACATCTGCGAGGCACTACACATCAAGAAGTCAACACCAGCAATCAACAGCCAATTAATGCACAACTATATTCTACCCACTTCAAGACTCTGCTTCAATATAGAAACATCAAGAAATATGGGCCAATAGGCCTTCTGCAGTTACAGATCTATTCTTCCCTTTAGCTTATACCCATTGTTTCGTGTTTGTTCTCACCTCACCCCAAACCATTGTAACATGTCACCTCACCCAAATGCAGGTATAAAAAAGAAAAGCTGTTTAAACTCTGTTCAGTGTGTGTAACTAAAGTCTTTGAAAATGTAATAAGTTTTACGAAACGCGCTCAAGTGTCGCGTCAGACTAAGAAATAAAGAATGAATTTTGGAGAATTGATTTTTCATTTACCGTCATCAGTAAAAACAAACATAAGGAAAATTGAGAAAATTCGTGTTAGAATTATTAATCTTACTTTTTCGGTCATATTTAATAACATATATATATATATATATATATATATATATATATATATATATATATATATATATATATATATATATATATATATATATATAATATATGAGAAAACTGCATGAACGCGCAAGCCATATATCACTAAGAACCCTTTGACCCGGCCAGGATTCGAACCCATGCCGTCCAGGATCACCCCTAAACGTACACAGTACCGTGACCACCGCACCAATGATAATCACCAATGATGATTAAACGATCATTGGTGCGGTGGTCACGGTACTGTGAACGTTTAGGGGTTATCCTGGACGGCATGGGTTCGAATCCTGGCCGGGTCAAAGAGTTCTTAGTGATATATATATATATATATATATATATATATATATATATATATATATATATATATATATATATATATATATATATATATATATATATATATATATATATATATATATTCCAGGGTTGAATTTTTTGCAAATTACACAATTAAATCACTCATTTAAACAGGTCAGAGGCATACAAATTAAAAACATAACTCCATCTTGTTTTATTGATTAATATATAAATAATAATCACATTAATATATAAATAAGAACGATAAACTCTTTAAACAAGAAGAGAATACATTCAGTTAACTGAGTAAAGTATCTGAAGCAAGATCAGGATACGATCACATGTGTGGGTAGATTCCCTTAACCAAGAGCAGATATGATCACATATGTGAGTAGATTCCCCTTAACCAAGAGCAGATATGATCACATATGTGGGTAGATCCCCCCTTAACAAAGAACAGATATGATCACGTATGTGGGTAGATCCCCTTAACCAAGAACAGATATGATCACTTATACGGGAAGAGCCCCTTAACCAAGAGCAGATATGATCACATATGTGGGTAGATCCCCCTTAACCAGGAGTTGATATGATCATTTATGTGGCTAGATCCCATTAACCAAGAGCAGGAAATATGCACCTCATTCATTGGTAACTACTGACACTAAACACAATACAATTATTGGACTGTAGTTGCTAAGAAAGATTCAGGAACACAAAGATGAGAAATGAGTGTGTATTTTTTCAAATTATGATACGTTCCTAAGAGATCCTGTAACAGTTGTGCAAGCCAACAGCGCTGTTAACTGTTTCAATCTGACATATTTTGTTTTTACTTTACCTCGTAAGTTAATAAAATCAGTGAAGCACAAAGCCTTGACAAAATGCATTTCATATAAAAAGTGTAGTCTATGAGAGCATTATTATTATTTACAGAAGTCGTCAATTCATTTAAATGTGTAAATATTTTAGTGGGTGTTAATTTTTTTAAAGAAATCATATTTAATTTCCAAAATATTTAACAAATAGGAAAGACTGAATATTAATGCTTTACATTTTTATTGCATTAAATACCGAACTAGCATTTACTATTTTAACTGTTTACTAAAGATATTTTTCACAGTTTATTCAATAATAAGTCCATGGAAATAATTAAGTAATGCTTCACCAGATGACTGGTGGCAGTCTCCACGCACTGCCTGGATGACTGCTACTTCCTCCTTGAGTTTCTCAAGCATCTCAATCCTCTTCTGGAAGTTGTAGCGCTTCTGCATCTTCTCAGATTCAATCATTAGATCAATGTATTCTTTTGTTGATATGGGGTTTGGCTTGAGGGCAATTTCCTCTAATCGTTCTACGTGGCTTTGAACTTTCCTTATCATGTCAATAAGTATTTGTGCATGTGCGTTGATGTCATTTTCTATGGCTTCGATTGCACTTTCTTGGTCAAGTTTTCCCTTCTGAGCTTTCTCATAGCGGTCGAGAAGCTCCTGCACTGTGCGTGTTTCCTTGACCCAAGTGTGCTCATACCTGAACTTCATGTTCTTGTGAAGATCCCAGTAACAATTCTCCGGACAGATCCTGCAGTATCCATCTGACATTGCCCAGCAACCAGCTTTGTTATCATCATCAGGAATGTAACACGGGTAATGACAAGTCATGTTGCACTTTATGCAATTTGTCACATGTTCCCGGGAACTCAAATTAATCTTAGTTATATTAGGAACGTCGACTTCTTCCTGATAATTTGCACTTCCTTTCATGTCGTCATCAAGACGAGCCAACATGTCTCGCTCTTGGTTTAGGTTTGTTAACTTCCCCAAACCTAAATGAATCTGATTCTGCAAGCCAATTACTACTAACTGTAGACGACTTCGTTCTTCAAGCACTTGTTTTGTTAGGGTTAGACTTGCTGGTGATGCTTTTCCTAACTTTAAGAAGAAGTTGGTCATGCTTCGGAATCCCATCTCCCAGAACAACTTACAGATGTAAACCGAATCTTCATCGTCTGAGTCAGAATCATCACTGGCCTCGTTTCCACCAGTGTTGCGAGCGTAGAGTGCACTGTTGTTGAACTTGTAAAATCCAGCGTAGTGAATTCCAGCTTCTTCAAGCGCATCCAGTACTGGAGGAGTCTTTGCATCCGCAAATGTAGCCATAACATAAATATTTTCTTTAATGTCCTTACCAAACATGGAAGAAAGGCCGTCATATACATATCTCTGAGTCTGCGTCAATCGTGCAGCAGAAGCTGGCGTAACGAAACCAACTCCATCAACTTGATCAATCCCATAATCTTGTTTCAGGAACATTTCAAGCTGTTTCATCATTTCACGGTCACGTTGAATTCCTCTGGTGTCTCCAAAGCCTGGCGTGTCAATGAGTACATAATTGTACTCAAAGGGCATTCCTGGTAATTGATAAAATGCATAAGCTGTGATCAGATCTGTTTGGCTTTCGGCTTGGGAACGCTTGGGAGCATTTTTATCATCAATAAGAATGAGTCTAAAGTTGTCGGTGTAGTCTATACAATAAATGTAGTTTACCATGGCATTGATGAGGGTCGTCTTACCAGTCCCCGTAGCACCCACCAAGAGTATCACCTTGGTTGGCCTATTGGTCTTTTGGCCGAGGGACAGCTTCTGCACCTTATCACTCTCATTCTTGTGTTCCACATTCATCTCCAATTTCCGTAATTCAAGGCCTTCTTCGGTAGTGTGCAGTCTGCTAAAGCTGTCCCTTGCTCGGCTTTTCAGCAACGTTTTGTCGCCATCAGAAGTGACAGAGGAATTTGGAGTTGGTGCCATTATCTTGACAGTTGCAGTTTTGGAATTCTGCGGAAATGGAGAAATACGAATCCATCAATGACGTCGATGTATTCACCGTCACCGTCGCACAATCCAATATTCATTCAAATTAAAATATCATTGTCAAATTCACGCTTAAAAAATGTTCTGTGTTTCGCGAGATTTCTGTAATTTGGTGTTCAAGCCGTTTAAACGTGAAAAGAAATAAATGAAAATCATCAATCTAAGAAATTCACACAACGTCTGATAATTATTTAAATGAAAATGTTTAATTCGTTAAAAGCATTCGAATTTCATCCAAATGCACTCAACAAATCTTTAAAGGACAGAACCACTAAGCCAGCAAATATTATTATACATTACATAGTCCTGAGTACACCGAATTCACCTCGCTCGGTAAATTTAGATTTTTTTTCAAAGCACATGTATCAATATAATTAACTATCATGGTTACAATTTTCATAATTTTAAGTTCGTTAGGGCCAGCTTTTGCACACAAGGACTCCTTGTGTATAATACGAAAGAACCTACCATTGGATGTCTAACATATTTTGCAATCACATTTACAAAACCAAGTATTTTTTTGTTAGAATCAATGAGGATGTACCTTTATATGCCACAACAAGTACCTTTGGAAGATCAACTTGTTAATTAGATAATTTTTTCACTACTTCCTTGCATAACTAAGCACTTTATTATAATTCTGTGTTATGTTTAGGTAAACCAGCCAAATTAACCAGTTCCTCACATATTTCGTCACCCCTACACAATCGAGCAATAATAGCTGGCAAAGCTAATAATCAGTGATCTCATCAAGACAACAATAGCTAGCAAAGCTAATGATCAGTGATCTCATCAAGACAGTAATAGTTAGCCAAGCTACTGATCAGTGATCTCATCAAGACAATAATAGTTAGCCAAGCTAATGATCAGTGATCTCATCAAGACAACAATAGTTAGCCAAGCTAATGATCAGTGATCTCATCAAGACAACAATAGTTAGCCAAGCTAATGATCAATGCTCTCATCAAGACAATAATAGTTAGCCAAGCTAATGATCAGTGATCTTATCAAGACAATAATAGTTAGCCAAGCTAATGATCAGTGATCTCATCAAGACAATAATAGTTAGCCAAGCTAATGATCAATGCTCTCATCAAGACAATAATAGTTAGCCAAGCTAATGATCAGTGATCTCATCAAGACAACAATAGTTAGCCAAGCTAATGATCAGTGATCTCATCAAGACAACAATAGTTAGCCAAGCTAATGATCAGTGATCTCATCAAGACAACAATAGTTAGCCAAGCTAATGATCAGTGATCTCATCAAGATAAAGGGAAAGAAATTACCTGAACCAATATCTTATTTTAGCTGTTCTGGTATGTTTGTGTCCAGCTTTCATATTGTCTCTTTTTGCTGTTTTCATTCACTGGCAAATCCTATATTATCTGAATAATTTGTTCGTTTTCTGGTAAAAGTCAAAAGAAAATATGTACTAACATATTTAGTACAGCATATGTGTTGCTTTTACATTCAACAGATGGCGTTGTTTTTTCAAGAAAAGCATAGTTTTACCTGTCACAGGTGTGGCATCTATACTTATACTAATGAAATGAACGGAATGGTAAACTACACAGCTCAATTCCAACACAATGTCACACAAAATAGTTCAATAAAAAATAAAATTAACCGAAATCTATGAAAATAAAATTTATCAATGCAATCGGAAACATTGAAATGGAATTTGTGACATATTTAGTATAGCGTAAATGATGCTATTATGTGCAACAGAGATGGCGTTGTTTTTCAAAAACGCGTGTTTTTACCTGTCACAGGGTTGACATCTATACAGTAGGCATATAAAAGGACTCGCCTATTCGAATGCAACGTGTGTCAAAATTTCAAAGTAATCAGTGAAGAATTTTCGATTACAGCGTGTGTTGCTCTTACGTCCAACAGATGGCGCTGTTTTAAATAAAAAGCATGTTTTTTTCCTGTCACAGGTGAGGCATGTGTATAGTAGATATATAAAAAGACGTGCATAATCGAATGCAACGTTGTGTCAAAATTTCAAAGCAATTGGTAAGAGGTTTCGAAAATTTCCCTCACATGAAAATCACAGTTTTACAGAAAAAGCATGTTTTTTTTACCGTCACAGACGTGACATCTATATAGTATGCATATAAAAACTTGGCCAGATGCGAATGGAGCGTTGTGTGAAAATTTCAAAGCAATCAGTGAAGAGCTTTTGGAGATTAGCGATTATGCACAACGAATATATATATATATATATATATATATATATATATATATATATATATATATATATATATATATATATATATATATATACATTTATATATATATATATATATATATATATATATATATATATATATATATATATATATATATTTTTATATATATATATATATATATATATATATATTGTGACGATAATCTCTTTGAAGAGAGATTGAGCCTGCTCTTTCCTACTTAAAGTTACGTCAATTCTACAAGTACAAGATGCTACATTCAAGATATGTCACCAGTAGCACAAAACGTTTTGACCAGGAGGCAAAACGTACCCTGAACCCCTTTCACGCCGGCTCGCCACCTGTCTTCAACCAGCCAACTACCCATCCCAGCCTGCCTTCTTCTGATTGATGATTTGCCGACCGCACACCTGCACACCACACCTCAGCCCCATCTACACGAGTCGACGTCTGAGCCTGACCAGCTATCAACTTTAGAATATTCTTTGTGCTCTTAGAGTTGACATCTCTCTCTGGCATATTAAGCTCTCTGGCTTTCATATACTAAGGGAGGTCTCAGCCATAGCCAAAATTCTCAGCAACCTTTCACCATTTCTCCATTATAATATTTAATCCATTGTGTTTTTTGTATTTATCTTTGTCAAATTTTTGCATTAGTCATTTACCCGAGATTTGTTTTTATTTTCATTTATGTTTAAAGTAAATATATTAAAGTTTCATTGTCCATACTTTGTGTTCTACGTGTACCTCCCTCTAACTTACCACAGACAACAGGCAAGCAGTCTATCTTTTTTTGTAAGTGTGACCAGGCATTGACACCTGCCATTGGAGGACTGCGAACATCAACACTCCAACACTTTCCCGTCACTATATATATATATATATATATATATATATATATATATATATATATATATATATATATATATATATATATATATATATATATATTATATATATATATATATATTATATATTGTCACGGGGGTGGGCCGGGGCTCTGCTAGCACTCAGCTGCTAGGGGCTCAAAGGCCGAATACTCACCCCTCCGACTCCCGGGATTCGCCGGAGTCTCCTTGGTCCCACAGGAGAGGACCAACAATGCTCACCTCCGCAGGTCTTCGCTTCCACCACTAAAAGGGGTGCCACTGATTCACCCTGGAAGCCCTTCAGTCAACCACGGGGAAACTGCTATTAACAGTTCTGGCCTAGACCCGTGGAGGAGTGAAGGAAGACTCAGGCTTACCTTATAACAATAACCTCCCTGAGTTTTGCCTGCAGACAAAAAGGTTGCAGGAACTACTTTCCCACCTGTCTTCTCTATCTTCTTCTTAACAAGGTCGCCAGCTGGGTTGGTATTATCTGCACCCCAGCGATGCAGTTCAGTGGGTGTACTCTATGTTGTTTGTTGCCAGAGTATTGCTACTCCCATAGATCTGCTATTGAACTGTCAGCCCAGGGTACTCTCCCATGAAGGTCTGTGTGGCTTTACCTCTCTCCAGCCAGTACGTTACTTGTTGCCACCATTCAGGCTCTGATACTGATCAGATGGCTAAGGGTACACTTTTATATAAGTCTGTGCTGTTTTACCACTTTCCAGGCAATAAGAACTTCTATAGAGAACTTGGTGTTCCCTAGGTGGTACTATGATAACCTTCGTGTATGCTCATAGAGAAATATTATAATGGAGGTACACGTAAACACAATGATAAAATGTGTGAATTTACTGACACAAATTACATGCTCACACATACAATCACAAGCAATACATGAAAAATGAAAATAAGGATAATAAAACTGGAGGTCGTCAGCAACTCTTCTTTCATGACCTCCAACCACTCCTTCAACTAGTCAGGTAGACAGGAGTCACATGCTCTCTCACAGAAGGGCCTCTTCGCTACCTCTTCTTCCACTGTCCTGCCGTCCACGCACACTGTCCTCTCCAACAGTCCTGGATACAAGCTGCCTTGCAGCCTATTCTACTACTAAAGTATTAATGTCACACTACCACATACATAAGTAAATATCGTGGCCTATCTAGCTTACTCGCACAAGGGGTAATGGGAGGGAAAATGATCTACCTTTACATTCCTGGCTCATGACGCCTGTCCCTCGATGGTGTGAGGTTCCCACACTTCCTGAGTCGATTCTTGACGATCCAGGAACGTTCCACAGGTCCTCAGGTGTCGTGAAGCCTTCGCGTCGTCGCCGTTCCAATCCCTGATATTCAGCTATCCCAATCCTAGTTCACCAATGGGCACTGAGCTAATCACTATATTCACACACTCGTCCCTTCCACAAGGCGTTGCCCCTTGTCCTAGGAACGATGTCGTCCCTCCAAAACCCTCAGTGGATGTGACCCAGTCACAGCTAGGTCTGCTCGCTGCACCTTCCAGACCCTTCGTCCAGTGTCGCCGCCCAGCATCGCCGCCCAGCGTCGTCGCCGACTATTTTCCAAGTTTGGCACTCCTTTGCTCAATGAACTTGGTTCCTTTTTGCTTCCCAGAAGCGCAGGGTCTCCAATATCTATGATGGGCTGCGATGGCCAGCTCTAATCCACTGAATAAGGCTTGTAGAGCCTCAAATCCTCGAGAGCTGACCGAGGCACATCCTCTCATCTCCACAGTCAGGTCAACACTGACGTTGGCGCCGCCCGGGGCACTCGGTGACGTCATGGCGGGCTCTGATTGGTCGCCCGTGACCCACGCCACCCAATCCACACACGGCTAGCGTTTTCTACAAAACGGCTGATCTGCAGGTAGAGGGTACTCTTTCATTTCTATCAGGGCGCCAACTTCCCCTTACCTACAACTTATTATGTAAATTTCTCCCTTATCTGGCGGCCGGTCTGGTCGCCACAAATACCAACAGACTCCTGTATCTCAGAGAATCAGTAGGGAGAGCTGATATGACTGTTAAAGCAGGCAAACGAAAGAAATAAGAGAGGGCACCATAACAATATATATATATATATATATAATATATGCAAACAAGCCTGAATGGTCCCCAGCTAGATACAACTGAAAACTGACAGTGATATATATATATAGATATATGTTATTAAATATGACCGAAAAAGTAAGATTAATAATTCTAACACGAATTTTCTTTTCAATTTTTCTCATTTCCTTATGTTTGTTTTTACTGATGACGGTAAATGAAAAATCAATTCTCCAAATTCATTCTTTATTTCTTAGTCTGACGCGACACTTGAGCGCGTTTCGTAAACTTATTACATTTTCAAAGACTTTAACAACTAAACTGAACAGAGTTTAAACAGCTTTTCTTTTTTATACCTGCATTTGGGTGAGGTGACATGTTACATGGTTTTGGGGTGAGGTGAGAACAAACACAGAACACGAAACAATGGGTATACTAAAGGGAAGAATAGATCTGTAACTGCAGAAGGCCTATTGGCCCGTATTTCTTGATGTTTCTATATTGGAGCGGAGTCTTGAAGTGGGTAGAATATAGTTGTGCGTTAATTGGCTGTTGATTGCTGGTGTTGACTTCTTGATGTGTAGTGCCTCGCAGATGTCAAGCCGCCTGTTGTCGCTGTATCTATCAATGATTTCTGTGTTGTTTGTTAAGATTTCTCTGGTGATGGTTTGGTTGTGGGAAGAGATTATATGTTCCTTGATAGAGCCCTGTTGCTTATGCATCGTTAATCGCCTGGAAAGAGATGTTGTTGTCTTGCCTATATATTGAGTTCTTTGGGGCTTACAGTCCCCAAGTGGGCATTTGAAGGCATAGACGACATTGTCTCTTTCAAAGCGTTCTGCTTTGTGTCTGGAGAGTTTCTCATGAGTAGGTTGGCAGTTTTCTTGGTTTTATAGTAAATCGTCAATTGTATCTTCTGATTTTGTCTGTAGGGATACGTTTCTATTAACAATATCTTTCAGGACCCTTTCCTCCGTTTTATGAGCTGTGGAGAAGAAGTTCCTGTAAATAGTCTAATAGGGGGTATAGGTTTTGTGTTAGTTGTATCTTCAGAGGTTGCATGGCGTTTCACTTTCCTTCTTATGATGTCTTCAATGAAACCATTGGAGAAGCCGTTGTTGACTAGGACCTGCCTTACTCTACAGAGTTCTTCGTCGACTTGCTTCCATTCTGAGCTGTGGCTGAGAGCACGGTCGACATAAGCGTTAACAACACTCCTCTTGTACCTATCTGGGCAGTCACTGTTGGCATTTAGGCACATTCCTATGTTTGTTTCCTTAGTGTAGACTGCAGTGTGTGGAACCTCCGCTCCTTTCCATGACTGTTACATCTAGAACGGGCAGCTTCCCATCCTTCTCCCATCTCGTAAGTGAAACGTAACACAGAATTCTGCTCAAACGCTCTTTCAGCTCTGCAGATGTCTGACATCAGGTACCTGTGTAAAAATGTCGTCAACATACCTGCAGTATATGGCCGGTTTCAAGTTCAAGTCGACTAGACTCTTTTCCTCATAGTACCCCATGTAGAAGTTGCAAACAGGACGCCTAGGGGAGAACCCATAGCGACCCCGACCCCTCTACTTGCTTATACATGTGCCCATCCGGCTCAAGAAGGGTGCCTCCTAGTCAAGCTTGGAGTAGTTTCCTCAGGATATTTTTCTGGCATGTCAAGGGGAGTACACAGGCCGGNATGTCATTGACTGCCTCGTGTCTGGCAATCTTTCCCTGTGTCTTACGACAGATGAGACCATGGCTGCCGTATTGGTCTGCCCGTGCCTGGCCGCAAATACACCGGTGCTCGGTGGAGATAGGGGCGGCAAGGCGCAGAGCAACACCAATACTTAGGGCCCGATGATCCAGGCGGGTGCCCAAGGCGGAATTAGGGACTGCCAACAGGAAGTCCCCAGCATGGGGGGCTTGCACAGCTAGGAGACGCGCTCTGTCCTTCTGAGAAGCTACGTCCAGCAATGCTTTGGCGATGTTCTCCACTATAGGGCTATCCCATTTGGCCTGTTTACCGTCGTTTGGACAAGTTGGTCGGTTTATATATATATATATATATATATATATATATATATATATATATATATATATATATATATATATATATATATATATATATATATGTCGTACCTAGTAGCCAGAACTCACTTTTTGGCCTACTATGCAAGGCCCGATTTGCCTAATAAGGCAAGTTTTCCTGAATTAATATATTTTCTGTAATTTTTTTCTTATGAAATGATAAAGCTACCCATTTCATTATGTATGAGGTCAATTTTTTTTATTGGAGTTAAAATTAACGTAGTTATATGAGCGAACCTAACCAACCCTACCTAACCTAACCTAACCTATCTTTATAGGTTAGGTTAGGTTAGGTTAGGTAGCCGAAAAAGTTAGGTTAGGTTAGGTAGGTTATGTAGTCGAAAAACAATTAATTCATGAAAACTTGGCCTATTAGGCAAATCGGACCTTGCATAGTAGGCTGACAAGTGCGTTCTGGCTACTAGGAACGACATATATATATATATATATATATATATATATATAATATATATATATATATATATATATATATATATATATATATTATATATATATATATATATATATATATATATATATATATATATATATATATATATATATATATATATATATATGTATATATATATATTATATATATATATAATATATATATATATATATATATATATATATATATAATATATATATATATATATATATATGTCGTACCTAGTAGCCAGAACGCACTTGTCAGCCTACTATGCAAGGCCCGATTTGCCTAATAGGCCAAGTTTTCATGAATTAATTGTTTTTCGACTACCTAACCTACCTAACCTAACCTAACCTAACTTTTTTGGCTACCTAACCTAACCTAACCTATAAAGATAGGTTAGGTTAGGTTAGGTAGGGTTGGTTAGGTTCGGTCGTATATCTACGTTAATTTTAACTCCAATAAAAATAAATTGACCTCATATATAATGAAATGGGTAGCTTTATCATTTCATAAGAAAAAAATTATAGAAAATATATTATTTCAGGAAAACTTGGCTTATTAGGCAAATCGGGCCTTGCATAGTAGGCCAAAAAGTGAGTTCTGGCTACTAGGTACGACATATATATATATATATATATATATATATATATATATATATATATATATATATATATATATATATATATATATGTATATCATATCAGCGTCAGCAATTGGGCTCTTAACTACAAAATTCAATAATGGAACACATTCTGTTTTATAGGTAAGAAAATTGAAGTCATTTAAAGGGATTCTACTACCTGGAAACATACAGAGGAACACATTACCACGTTATTACATATTAGTCCTACTGTTAAGGCAATTCACCATATGAATATATGTAACCAACACAATGCTTGGTTACATATATTTTAGTTTAGTTATCAGCGCTTTGATGAATTTATCATATTTACCATTTGTGGCATCATTTATGTGCTGCAGATACACATACATATTTACTAAATATCCTGAAGTAGAAAATTCTTCTATAAGAGAAGTTAAACAATTTATTGTATGTTGAAACAGCTTGTTGAAGTCAAAAGTGTTAGAGTGTAAAGTTTCAGAGGAATCTCCGTAATTTTGACGTTGACCATGCAAATTCCCATCACATTTGCAATTTAAGCATACGTAAGAATTATACACTGAATTTAATCCAAAAAAAGGCACTCTTATTGTTAAATAGGGGTTTATTCTTCTTAGTTCATGATCTGCGTCACATTCATGACAATAAAGAAATTTTGGCTCTGGAAAAGTCTTCCTCCGTTCGTCTGATATTCCTACAGTTTGCCAGTATAGGTGTTCAATGCTCTGTATGACTCCAATCCCAGCATTTAATAGCTGTCGTGAAGGCGCCAATGAAAGAAGCTGTATGTAATTATCGTGCTGAACACCATTTTCTTTGCAAACTATTTCAGCAAAATTCACTAATATACATTCATCATCAGAGGAATCAGACGCCCGAGTGGACCTAAGGTGGTGAACAAGTGCTGCTGATTTCCAGACTTTCTCACACGAGAGAACTGAATCCTTTGTCAGGTATTTAGATTCCTTTAAACAAGCGATGAACTCTTTCATTTCAGCTCTCAACTCTCTCTCAGCAGAATCAATCACAGTTGCTGCAAACACCTCATTCATCAAAGTTTTCAGGGTGCCGACAGACAGAGCTGACAGATTATGTAGAGATTTCATACATTTTTTCCAACTCTTGTTCCCAATTCTCCAATAAACCCTGTCCAGATCATCAATTTCATCAGTTTTGATGTTGCTGAGAGCAGAATTATTAAACTTCAAGAAAGTATTACACTTCACGCCATAGTTCTTCATGGCCTCAACGACTGGTGGAGTCTCCTGATTGTCTGCAAATGTAACAAATGTAAAGAAATGGTTTTCAACACTCTGACCAAACAGTGTGGAGACATAGTCCATAACGAGGCGTTCTGATGATGTTAGACGTACCAAGTGAGCTTGTGCTACAAAACCAATGGCATGGATCTCATAATTTTGTGAGGCAGCATTTACCAAGAAGGTTTTGAGTGACTGGACATGATCTCTCACTTCTGCCCCTGAGGAGTCATTCAGTCCTGGAGTGTCTATAACAGTAATGGGAGTCTCGTGTTCACCAGAGCAAAATGTATAAGCAGTAATTGAGGTTGTATATGACCGTACATCGTTAGAGTTTCTTACTACGTGAACCAACTCACCATCAGCAGTTTTAACACCTCTATAGTAGTTTGCAACAAAATTTACCAATGTTGTCTTCCCACTTCCTGAAGCTCCAAGAAGAATTATGGTTTTCTGCTTCAGTTCTGAACGAACTCCATAGTACTTCCTAATCATTCCACATTCATCAAAATCTTCTGCTACGGGCTTCAAGCAATCTGTAGCCACACTAAAATCCTCTTTGTCTTCTTTAGTACTTTTGATATATCCTGGAGATTTTGCTTTGTGCACATTAGAATAAACTGAACCTTTTGCCCCTGATTTGAAACTTTCTGAGTTGAATATTTCTTTGAGTGTCAATCCAGAAACATTTTCTGAGTCTGAGTTATGAGTCTGCTTTGTTAAGTGAAAACTTGAATTGACGCAACTCATTCCAGCTCCATCTCCACTACTGCTTTTGTGAAATGTTAATGGAACTGATAAAGTTTCATTTGTTTTTGCTAAGGTTGTGTCCAAAAGTATTCCTGGTTCACCAACAGCGACATAATTGTATTTGTCTTTTTCAGAAGGGAAGTTGTCTAAACTCTTACCCAACGATGTTTCTTGGCATACAAGACCCTTGCCCCTATGTAACCTATTCCTTGCAAAACGTTTTGGGCAGTAAATTGTAGCATTTTTTCCTTCAGAAAATTCTTTACCGGTGAATGTATCAGTCATACTTTCTGATGAAAGTGAACGATTATGAGGAACTGCTCTTACACTCATTTGGTTTTGATAAAGATATTCACTAGAATAATAATTCTGCCTCAGAGCAGTGTTCATGGGTCCGCGAATTATACCCATGCAGCCACGAACGTATTTATTGCCCTTGTTTTCTTTGTAAAACTTTCCACTTTTTTCCTGACGAATTGATTCAAATATATTTGTTTTTTTGTGTAATTTGGCGGAATTTTTAACTGGCCTATTGGGATGGTTTCTATTACCTCTTTGTGTTGTGTTTGCATCGCGGCGCTTGTGGGTCTCAGCCATCTGCTTGTTGTCACACTGACTTCCTTTGCCTGACAACCTAGGTTCAACAACTGATGTAATTTTCTTCTCATTTCCAGATAAAATCTTGTTGCCATTGAGAGCTTGTATACTTTTATCATAAGAAAATTTGCTATCAGAATTAAGACTTTCTAGTACCAGACTTTTTTTCTCGGCATTTACATGATTTTCTCTGCATTTGGAAGTGCTGCCACTTCTGATAACTTGTTGATTCCTTGTTACAACAGGTTTTGTTATGATCTCTTTAGGTTTTGTCTGGGAATTCTTAACCACAGAAGCATAAGAAGATTCCTTAGAAATAAATGAAGCAGGACTTACTAATGTTGCAGAATAAGGTTTTATACTCACTTCATAATCCTTCACAAGGCGACAAAATTCCTGTAAAGCATGTTTAATGTTTTTTAAACTTTCTCTGTTTTTCCCTTGAGGGTATATATATATACTGAAATATTCTTTGTTTAATCCGTTTGGAATGTAGCTTTCATTACTGCCTTTAACCATGGAGTGTAGATATTCTTTCAACTCTGACAACTCATTATCTCCCAATTTATTATAAAAATTTATGAGTAAATAAACATCATTCCTATAATTAGGAGAACTTACAATATGGTCCTTGTGATGAGCCTTAATGTTTTCCTTTTTCTCTATAACTTTACTTCCTTCCAAGAGAATTACATGACCAGTTTTCATCATTTTGTAGTCTTCCATCCATGTGGCTTGTGGGAAAACGTTCGAGGTTTTCACTGCATGATCAAGAAAGTCTTTTTCCCTAATTTCAACATTATATTTTGGAGGTAATGTCTCGCTGTTGAAATTATTTGCGTTTTGACACGGGAAATATTTGTTCTGCTCCTTATCATATCCAAGGTCAACTTCATCCTGATGAACACTTGTCTCTTCTCCTTCAGGTTTTCTAAAAAAAAAAAAAAACTAACATAGATTACAACATTGTGCATATTTTTTAATGAGCAAATAATAAAAGAGAGACTTGAAAGAAATGTGACATACATTTTTACACCAAATATTATAGAAAAACAAAACATGTCTGTGAATATACATCCAGCTAATTGTTGTTTTCAAGGTTGAATTTCAGAGCCTGGCTTCTAAATTTTATTATACTGGTTCAGCTGTTGCTTAATTGTTCTAGTTCGGTCAGACCGTCTTAGAAAGCGACGTATAAGATCTGTTTTCATTTGTTCTCTCTCAATTTTTTTTTTCCACTTTTTCATTTCCCTTACAATGAACGCGTTCTTTTCAAAGTGAATTCACAATAACGTAATATATCTATGAGAACATCTTGGCAACAGGACAGTGGGTTGATCCCAATGTCCTACTCCAGCATCATGGATCACCCCCAGAGGCACATCGTACCCATAGACCATGATATGCTAAAGTGCATGCAGGATACATAAAAACCTCGATAGGCTTTTAGCTCAGAGCTTTCAGAGTATTAGTGGGTTCTCGGTGGACTTCAGACTGAGCAACGTCTGGGTAATTGGTAAGTTGCATATCTGGGATGACTCAGGATGGATGTTTGATCCCGCCATCCAGCTTTAAAGATGGACATAAACAACAAAGGCGGTTAGTGTAGACCTCCACTACAATCATCCTCTCAAATCTCAAGACTTGTATTTCACTTCAGCATTCAACTGTTCCAAGAGCATAAGCTGGCACAACATCTCCACGGTGCTCCACTGACTTTGATTGGTATAATTTTGTGAAACACTTTTCGCTGTCTCTTGTGAGGGAAAATTGGAAATAAAAGTTGAACCTAATTTTAAGAAAATAAATATAAACACCGCTCCTTTTCGTAATATGATAACAATTGTATGGGACATGAACGCTCCCTGCCCGAGGAGAGGAACTCGCCATATTTACGACTCAACGAGAGAGACGCGGGCAGCAGTGCTGGGTGTTCCTGTGTATTAGAGAAACTTCCATGTTATCACGGCTCACTGATCTCGCCCATAACAAGGAAAGTACATCAGATCCATATTCACTCCTTAACAAACAGTGTGGGCACGTAGTTAGAGAGAGAGTATGTTTAAGAGGTGTGAGAGAATGGATTTTCCCCAGATAGCCTATACCAATTGTGTGTGTGCAAGCAGGAAAGAGCCAGTGCACAAGCCTGTACACCGGGCCTTACATATAGAAATACTTGACCTACACCACTTAGTTGGGTGTCTCTGGACAAGTCTTGTCAAGACCTTTCTATTGCTACTACAGTGGCCGCTGTAGCAAGTCTGTAAGTAAATATATAATCATGAATATGTTTCAGGTGAGTTTGGTGTAGCTAGTGAAGAGGGGTGTGGTGGATTTGGGGGAGTTGGGGAGTCAATGGTCGTGGGCCGCCACCCCACCGCCGTGACGTCAAAGGCCCCTCGTGGCACAAGGAAGCCTTGTGACTGGTTGATGGTAGATGGTGGATGGTAGAGCATGGTAGCCGAGGCTAATTCCCCAAAGAATGAGGTGATTTGATAAAATACCATGCCCAAGATTACCAACAGAGTGCCGGCAGGGGCATGGGAAATTAGCCTTGGCTACCATCCTCTTTTGTCCGGTCATGTTAGTCGAGTGGTTAAGGGATCCTATACATCAGATGCATTGCTTCTGGCAGTATGGGTTCGAGTCACTTCTGGGGTGTGAGTTTTCAGTTGCATATATTCCTGGGGACCATTCAGGCTTGTTCGCATATATATATATGTATATATATATATATATATATATATATATATATATATATATATATATATATATATATATATATATATATATATATATATATATATATATATATATATATATATATATATATATATATATATATATATATATATATCTATATATGCAAACAACTGAATGGTCCCCAGGACTAGATACAACTATACATATATATATATAGTTGTGTATATACATACACAACTGGGGTGTGAGTTTTCAGTTACAAAGTCCAATAGTTGGACTGTTTAGTGATACATCAAGACGAGTGATGCATAAATCCTTTCTCCTTCCATATATCATAATTATTTGCAACAAAATATGCTGTCCGGCAGATATAAATTATTGCTGGTAAACCTCCATCTGTCTGAAATACCATCTCTATATTGTTTATGATCGGCAAGGCCTCAAGTCCTCAAATGTGCGTAGTTATCATTGTATCTGGTGTAAGGTGCTTTGGAGGGAATAAGGCACACATAAATGTAAGGCTGCATTACTAAGTGTGTGCCAATGGCTATAGCAACATCTTTTATTTTTATAGTTATCCTGAGTTGCCATCATAATATGGGAGATAACAAATTTGTCACTTGCATCCGTTTATCGTCAATAGTGTATTCAGTTGATTATTTGTATAAATAGATTAAAAATAATTAACTAGGTGCACAATACATTAGAAGACACGACACATGAATTATGTATATAATACACTAGACGACACAACACATGAACTATGTGTATAAGATACTAGACGATACGACACATGAACTATGTATATAAGATACTAGACGATACGACACATGAACTATGTATATAAGACACTAGACGACACGATACATAAACTATGTGTATAAGACATTAGACGACACGACATAAACTATGTGTATAAGACATTAGACGACACGACATAAACTATGTGTATAAGATAAAAGATGACACAACACATGAGCTATGTGCACAAGACACTAGACAGCACAACTCATGAGTTATGTATATTATATTCAAGACGAAACAACACATGAGCTATGAGCATATGCCACAACACATGAGCTATGAGCATATGCCACAACACTTGAGCTATGAGCATATGCCACAACACTTGAGCTTTGTGCACAATATACTTAACAATTGCAACATACGATATGATAACTATGTGTATAAGATACTAGACGATATGATACTAGACTGCCACCATATGCTCAAGACACTTTAATATTGTTACTATTCCTCAAGACTGTATTTCATCGCCATAAATATCAGCCTGTATTGTTTGAACAGGTCAAGCTCTTATGGGATGGGATTGGTGCGGTTATTCTGGAGCGAACTGTCGATGGGGACTCAACGGCTGACCGCCAGAGGGTGCGAAAGTTCTCTGCCTCACTCGGCAGTTTGCTCCTGGCTGGTGGTGTTGCGCAGTTGATGGTGCCCTGCTGGTGTGGGGATTAGGCCCTACGGGATGGGGTCTCCCATGTATCCAGTGAGGAGGACTATGTCGGCAGGGCTGGAATTTTCTACCCCGGTGGACCATACGGCTGTGGGTGTGGTATTGATGGACGTGCTACATGTAAACATAACTGATTTAATTGGTATCTAGCTCATCCGTGATCGCCGTGTGGTGGTCAAATTCCACCTGCAATGTGTCTTCCAAGATTTTATCCATCGGTATGAGGGGCACTCTTTCCTGATGTCAGACGGCACTGGGACTTTGAGGATTGTGTACCTTAGTTTATCGACCACCTACGTGGCTATGAGAGGTGTGCTATTGGATTTTCGGACGTGCTTCTGTTTTGGCTCTTTGAGAGGTATTTTAAGGTTCAGGACATTAGGTGGAACAAGGTCCCATCCGGGTATGCTAGGGGCCTGCTTGCTGGCACATAAACATTTTTTTTTATGTCTCTCAACCACCATATACCGTCATCTGTGTCGGTGATGGGGGTTTACCCTCCATTGCTTATACACTGGCCAGCCTCGCACGTTTTCAGTGCGGATTGTTGGGTGACCTGGCTGCGGCATGCAATGTTGGTGTGGCGGACCGGGTTAATATCTTCCGGGAGGCTGATTTTCTCCTCTCTCGAGGTTCTGGAGGCTCCTTCGATTGGGTTTGCTGGGAAGGAAACTCTACCTGTGCGGCCATCGGCTGATGGTCCCGATTGTGCAGTGAGCCCTAGTGACAACACGGTTCTGTGACTGTGTTGGTCCTTGGATATACAGAGGCCGTGTGTAAGTCAGTGAGTGGGGTGAGTGAGGGACATGGGGACCTGTGCGTTCAGAGAGCAGTTTTTGTGAAAGTTTGTCATGCACCGCTTGCTGTGGACATGACGATGGCTCCCCCAATAGTTCCGTCTCCAGCTTCGTCAGACGTGCATGATGTGGACAAGACCAACTTGTCAACTGACGTGGACGTATGTCAGTTGCATCTGGTGCAGTGGGCTCCCCCCCTCTTCCCGGGGCCCTCTGGCTGCTGCTTCTCCTACGGAGGGGATGCGTCCTCCTCGCCGTCTCCAGGATTCGTCTCTTCCGGCTACCCACGTGCCCGAGCAGAAACGTCACAAGAGAAATGCCAGAGCTCGTTCCCTAGAATGTGTGGACTCCGCTGACAGGGTGGAAAAAATGGACAGTGAGCAGGTTGTGATGGAGTCTGAAGTGGTTCATTTGAAGTTGGGGGCGGTGGTTGTGATGAGGCTCCCTCCTCGGTGCAGTAGGGGTGAGAGCTAGTTGAGCCTGGTGCTGATAGTCGTGAGGGCCATGACTTGCACAAACTTTTGAAGAGGGGGGTCTGTGGCTCCGCCTCCCAGTGTGCCTCTTTTAAAGGTGCGATGGGGATACGGTGGCTGGTATTGTATCCTTGAGTGGGGTTTCGGTTCGTCCTGCCTGGCCGGTCCCTAACGGATAGGTGGTGTGTCTCAATCTTTTCCCGACGGCTCCTCATTTAACTTGTGCTTCTATAAATGTCATCGGGCTGCTTTCCATGGCGACTCAGTTGGGTCTGGTCTCATTGCTTCGTAAGCATGGGGTTGACGTCGTGGATTTGGTCCAGGAACACAATGTTCAGGATGTGGCTCTGTTGCATGGGTTAGAGGAGGAATTTAAGGTTTTCCTAAATCCGTCGTGGTTGTTGAAAGGGGGTACGTTGGTGCTTCTTTCCAAGTGGGTGCCTATTTTTGTCTTGCACATGGAAATGGATGAGGATGGCAGGATTTTGTTGGTCAGGATCTCGTTAATGGGGGTGGAGATAACTTTATTGAATATTTATTCTCCCTCTGGGGATGCCAGGAGGCGGGAATGAGAAGCTTTCTTTACAAATGAAGTTTTACATTTTCTGAGGCATGATATGCGTGCCATGGTTTTTTGGGGAGACTACTGCTGTCACGTCCGTGAGAGTCAGTAGTAGTCTCTTGCCTACTAATGTGTCCCATTCGTTGATTGAGACTCTTCAGTGTTGTGGTTTTAGGGATGCGGTTGTGGTTCAGGGGGGGGGGGTGCATTGGAGTTTACTTTTCTGTCTCGTGGTTAGTTTTCTCGTCTAAATAGGTTTTACGTTCATTAATGGGAGGGGTCGGACGGTACCCATTGCTTTCTTGGACCATTGTATGGTAGTGGTGGAGGTTGGGGTTCGGATCCAAGTGCGTGTGGGTCAGGGTTGGTGGGTATCTAACTGTAGTTTTCTGCAGTGTCCTGATGTTCGTGAATGATTGCAGGAGAGGTGGGCTGTGTGTTGTTGAAACCAACGTCCGTAAACGTTGGTTTCCTTATCTTTTTGACTGCTGTAAGGGCAAGTGTAAGAAGTTGTTCATTGCCTTAGTGAAGAGGAAGGTGTCTGCTCGTTATGGGTTACTGCAGGTTCTACAGGCGAGGTTTATTCATTTGTATGAGTTGGTAAATCGAGGGTTTGATAGGTTCATGGATATTTTATTGTGTAAAGATCTGATTCGCGGGTTGCAGAAGAAGTTTGCTGAGGGTTGGGTGCACATGCAGGCTGGTGTTGGGAAGAGGTTGATTGGCGAGCATCTTTCGCAGTTTTTGCTGCGGAAGGAGAAGGTGGATCACGAATCTGTTGCAATGACTGGGCTACATATGCTGGATGGGTCGGTGTTGTCTGACACGAATGGGATTCTGCTTTATGTTTGGTGGAAACTTGAGGGATTGTATCGGACAGTGGAAGGGGATCGGGATTTTGATAATTTTTTTCCTCGGTTTCGTTCCTTTAGGTTGTCGTCGGTGGATTGTCTCGGTCTAGTGCTGGAGGTTGGTCATTCGGAAGTTTGGGATGTTGTGCGCTCTTTCTGCAAGGAGAAAGTTCCAGGGTCTGATGGCATCCAGGCGAAGTTTTATGTCTTTTTGAGAAATCATTTCGTTCTGATTTTATGGAGGTGATTCGGGTTTGTATGGAGAGTATGTCGTTGGCTGCTACGCAGGATAGTGGTATTGTGCGGCTGCTTCCAAAACGTGCGGATTTGCACTTCCTTTCAAACTGGCGACGATAATGCTTCTAAATCACGATTATATAATTCTCTCCAAGTTGTTGGTTGGTAGACTTCGTTTGGTGGTGGAGTCGAATTGTGTCTGGGGAACAAATTCGTGGGGTCCTGGGAGGATATTGATTTGTTGTAATACCATTTTCAGGGATGTGCTCCTTTATATGTCGGAGTCTCCTCTCCCAGCAGCTATGATCAATCTGGACTGGTTGAAAGCTTTTGGTCGGGTTCCCATTAGCATTGTGTTGTGGGTCATGGAGTGGCTTGGGTTACCCATCCCCCCCCTGGTTTGTGGGTTGGGTTTGCATGATGTATCAAGGGTGTGGTAGTTGGGTGTGTGTCAATGGGTTATTTAGTGCTCCTATTGCTATAGGATCGGCAGGAGTGCCCTCTGTCGATAATCCTATATGTTATTTTTCAGGAACCTCTAGATTTAGATTTAGATTTTTATTCAGGTAAAGGTACATACATTGAAGATGAGTTACAAACATAATGTTGAAATTTAAAGATAGAGCTAGTACATACAATACCTAAAGCCACTAGTACGCATAGCGTTTCGGGCAAGAAACGCTTATTCTTTCAATTGTTAAAAGCTTGTAGTTCTAGTGTTTCTCCGAGGTTACCAAATGGGTTCGTCTTCATGTTGTGTGGGATATGTGAATGGCACAGTAGTCTTTGAGTCTACAGAAGGTTCGGTTGTTGGTGTTCAGGATGTGGTGCGCCGCTTTAAGTTAGTCACGGGAGCTGTCGTCAAACATGATAAATCATGAATCATGGGGATGGGTAGTTGGGCTTCTAGGGTGTCTTGAAAGGGGTCCTGGTTTCCTGTTGTACAGTCTGTCTGTGTGTTGGGGGATCACTTTTGTTCATGTATGAGCAGACGCTGGGGTTTATATGGGAGGCGGTCTCTCATGCAGAGGGAAGGTGGCAGTTCGGATGCTGTCTAAGCAGGTCTTGACCATATATCAGCAGGCGATAGCAGTAACTTGCAAGGTGTTGTCTCGTGTCTGGTATTTGGCTCATTGTTTCCTGTTGGACAAACTTCGTGCTCGTGCTATGGAGTGTGGTCTTTCGGTATGTGTTCAAACTCCTTAGTTTTGTATTTTTATTCTATGTGGATTAATTACTTGAAAGGGGTAGAGGTTTGTCGGCTTTTGGTGGCTTTTGTTGCTCCTCCAGTGTACTCGTGTGCGATTATCCTTCATTGGGCACCTTGTAGGTTTCTGGTTTTATATCCTTCAGTTGTGAGGTGTATAGGGCACTTTTGGGTCAGGTGAATCACAGAGTAGAAGGATTGTACCTATTGTTTGCCAAGGGGGATTGTTTGGGTCGCGTTGCGCAGACCGTATATCACTCTGAAGCAGCGGGAATTGATATTTCATTTCTTGCATCAGACGTTGCCTTCTAATGCCAGGTTATTTATGTTGGGGTCTTGCAGACTCTGACGGTTGCGATCAATTTGGGGAGTGTGAGTTACAACTTCGTGTAGTTTAATTTTTTAAATGGGTGATGGGGGTTGTGACCTGGTTGAGGGATACCATTGTGGCCTTTTGTGATCCCAAGATGTGGGTGGATATGCTACGTTTCTTGTTCATGTAGTTTCTTAGGTGGAATATAAAAATTCAGAATACATTAAGGGTGCTGGTTTTGGATTATGTGTTTTGCTTGTAAGTTGCTAAGCTGGAAAGGGTGTGGTGTGACCCATATATTGTGTTTTTAAGGGGGGTAGGCTATGCTATACTATGTGGTGGCTGCGGCGAACGTTTCCGATTTTGTTTTGATAGTTGGTTTACGGAGGCGTATGTGGAGAGTGCCTGCTTGTTGTAGGTTGTTGGGCCTTTCTCGGGTGAGTGGCTTCTTTAATTTGTGTGCTTATTGCGGTTGGAGGATGAGAGTGCGGTGGTGGATCCTGGTTCTGTCTTCTAGGTGTGTACCGGTTAGGGGTCTGTGGTGTGTCGGTGCCGTGTTTTTCTGTTTTTTTTATGGTGTTCGGTTGCGATCGGGTGTCTCTATGATTGTCCTTTTTTGTGTTGTCCTTATTTATTGTTGTTGCGGTGAGTCAACCCCCATTTCAACCTCCTTATGATGGTTCCCTTGGTACTGTTTGTGGGGCTGGGGGTTCTTGTGGTGGTAGGTTGTTTGTCTGTTATCTTGTTGTGTGCGAGTGCATTTGCCTTGTTGCATGGTGTTGTTGTGTGCTTGTGTTATTCTTTGTGCTCTTATGTGTGTGTACGACTGGAGGTACCTTTCGGCTCCATGTATTATATGTATGTTGTTGGGTTGTGTTTTGTGTTTTTTTGCTGTGTGTACAATGTTTTCTGGTGTTTTTGTTTTATATTGTTACTTTGGTTGTTTTACACCGAAATGTTACTTTGTGTTATTTCCCATATTGTGTTATGTTCTTCAACTGTTCCTTTTGTATTTATTCCCTTTAAATTTCACTGCATTCACTATGTTAGGGTACTACTGTGTGTATTGTTAGAGTTAAAATGTGTATTCTATGTTGTGTGTTATGGTGTTCTTTTTTTAGTACATCTTACTTGTGTTGATGCACATGCATAATTGTCCTAGAGCTGTATTTTGTGATCATTGAGTATAGGTTTGTTGTCTTGGTGTACTTTTCTTTAATCTGTAAATGTGAAAATGTTTTAAGACAATAAAGACAAAAATAAAATGAAAGAAAGTTGTCAGTAGCAGCAGGTGCGTCTTCTTGACTGCTGCAACCTGAACACGAGCAAGTCCCTGCCAATCAATGTTTTTGCTCCAGAAACTCAAACAGGATTCCACCGAGTCAAATATTGGAGCAGACGACTGTTTTGCAGCCTGTCCATCTTCTCTTGTATAAATACCTAAACTACTTCCCTCGTGTATTGTTGGGCCTTAATACTTCACACATACGCATGTAGTATAAGTCAATAAAGGATCTATGAAAGTTGGTGATAATTTTCTTATTAGAGATAAAGGCGAGAATTATCTAAAAATTAGTTTTGTTGAAGGTTTCACCAGTCCGTGGGAAGTTGGTACGCGATAAATTGACAGGTATTTACTAACGACGGTTGCAAGTAGTTCTTCATTGGATGGATTCATCTTGTTTCGAGCTAGTTACTAAGATTTTGGAAAAGTAAACTGAGGATGAACCTCATTCCCCACCTTGCATGACTAAACTGAAGTCTTCTAAAAGGTGTTCATCATATGATCACATTCTTAGCCAGGAGCGCTAACATGGTCGCTCGGCGCTGGACACCTTCCACAAAAATGGAGACCAAAACTATATTCAATAATCTAGAGCAACACACAAGCAAACTGTTCACAGCAAGAATAATTTTATCTGATCTGAATTGGAAAATTCTGCCACTGACGTCTAAAATTCTTGGGCCCATTTCATAAAGCCTCAATTCACAACCTACTTGGGCCCAAGATATTAATCACTGCAACTCTTAGATACTTTTCTTCATATATTTTGAAATGCTGAATGGTGCTCGTCCTAACATACAAACCATATTTATAAAACTTATTATATTGTATATTGTAATTAAGATTTTGAAGGAAAAATTATATACTTACGATGCCATGGTTGATTATAGAATATTGTTGTTAACACCAGCTGAAGCTCCAGCAAACTATTCTTGAGCCTTGGAGTTCTTATTAGTCTTACAAATAATTTGTGTGTTCATTGCTCGAGGCAACTAAGGCAGCCATTTCCTGTTGATTATAGAAAGTTTGTGAGACATGTATAATGGATCAACATTGCAAATACTGAGACATGAGGTTAAGTTAAGACGACTATAATTTTCAGGAGTATGTGACAATGCAATTTAGTTCATTGTGAACCTAAGACAAACTAAATATTGGGAACATATCTCCAGTCTGCTACAGCAGTATGAAATTGTAACGTCATTACAATAACGTCAGTCTGCTACACCATGCACAAGATGATAACCTTCAGGTAAACCCTTCAAACATACCTCTAAATTTTAATGACTTGGTGAAGCAACATATTGTCCAACTGTTTTTATTTGGAATTAGTTCAAGCAGTTAAATATTATAATAATTATCGCATGGTTTCACTTTCATACATATGAGGTGAAACCATGTGATAAAATGTGACAAATGAATTGTCACATTTTGTGAACGAGCATTTCGCATTGCCCTTCAAGTGAATAATGTGTTTTAACTTATTCTTTGAAAAGTCATTATTCTGCAACTGAATAATGTTTTGTTTTACAAATATCGACAAGAAGGCTATGATTTCTAAGTATTTAATTAATTGTATATCTGAAACATAAATCTGTGAACCAAAATGGAGAAAATTGTGTATGGAAGATAATACAGCATTTAGTTAAAATTTACTATATAATATAAATATTTATGACGCATTTAATTTTCAAAGATTGTTGGAAATGCTGAAAATAATGATTTCTGGCAACCATCATGATATAGAGTCAAATAACTTAAAATGCACTTAGACAGAGTATAAAGCATAAACAAAATGTTTTCAGAAGTTATCAGAAGTTTGGCTCTTTAAAAATATGAGAAAATATTATTTGTGCTCGTTCTTCCTGACTGTGAGGGGTTATTGATGTATATGGCACAGATCTGTCCCTTCATGGAACAGGGAGTATACTGTAGCATATAGTAGATAATTCTCGGGTTCAGTAGGAAGTTTGTGTATGCATGTGTTTGTGTATGATTGTGTTTGCGTTGCTCGGATGAACGATGGAGGTCATATCTACACTACAGATGACTTTCGTCACTGTGACTATCTACACTACAGACGACTCACATGTACATTATCTTCAACAGTGTATAACCATCGTTCATGATGGTTATAACTATCATAAATGTTCACTTGACATTCATAAACTGGTACCATCTACACCACACAAGACCATCATCACTGTAACCAACTTCACTTCGTGCGCACACTGTCGCCATCACTATAACCATCTTCACTGTGGTTACAGTGAAGATATTGGATTTTCAGAATCCACAGAGAATGTGGATAAATTATCTGAGACTTGTCCAATTTCTGGTTGTACAATATTGGGTGAGGCTGACCTGGATAATGGATTTATACTTATTTGCTCTTGGAACTGTACAATTTTACCCAGATGTTCTTGGAACTCCTCTAATTGTGCTTTTGGGCGAGGAAGGTGTTTATTTAGTCTGAGTGCATATTTTGTTGGTTGAGGCGTTGAATATAATTATTCGCTCCCTTTGCAGCCCATATTTGTTTTTGTTTAACCACCTCAATGTGGCTTTCAAGTACTTTGGATGTCACATTTGACTGGATTAATTTATCACACTTATTCAGTTGTTTAGTCACCTGGATAAGTGTGATAAATTAATTGATTGGTAGCATAGATATGTTCTGTGGTACAATATACAATTACTAGACATTTCGTCTGTTGTACAGGCTGCTGAGTTCTGTTTTGTTGGCCCCATAAATTCGTAGTGGAAACAGCTGGGGTATTAGCTCATAAATTTTGAACAAACACTGATGGTAGTAGCCTAGGGTAAAATGTGCCGTCACAAGGCTTAAGTCTTACATCCTTGGAGGTTAACACATAAAAATAATATATGTATAATCACACGCAAATGATTTGAGTGGTAATCAGTGTCCATGTTGGATATACTTCAGGTTAGCTCCTCAAAATCACCTTTGGTTGGTGTAGACAGTAATTAATACTCAAAGGTAAAATTACTGTAGGTAAGTAATTATAGATACACAGTACAACTCATGCTGGTATAAATTCAACCCGAAATAGGGTCTGCACAAATAATTAAGTGCTAAGCTGTTCAGTATAGTACAACTAGACTATGGTATTAAATGGCATTAGATTGAACAATATTTTGTTCAAATAGTCAATAGTAATCTAATCCTGTAGTGGGTTGGTAATTAGTTAAATTAAATATAATATTGTTTAGTAAAGACTAGTGCAATATAATTTAATTGGGATTATATTTTATTTGTTAAATAATTTTCTATTCAAGAAAAATTATATACACAATTGGTGTTGTTAGCCTCATATTAACTTATTAGTTATACAGTATTATTTAGTAAAGTATTAATAATACTATAATAAAGTATTATTTAGAAGTATTATTTCTTTTATTAGTGACTTTGCAAATTTAAACACCACAATTGTTTAGTGTGAATATACTGGCAAAAAAGGTAGAAACAATTTGGCTGGTTTTAATTTAAGCGGTGTCACTCCACAGATAAAACACGCCATGAATTTGGTGGATGTTACTCCATGAAAACCACTGAGAGGTAATGCTTCTGGGTGGCTAGTCTGAGGGTGGCTTTATTTGTTTATAATATATTGTTTACTGATTTATTGCACTGTTTCATTTAATTTGATGGACAAGTGGGGCATTTTTGGTTCGTGTAAGGACCGTTCATGTGGTCCGGTTTGAAGTTGACCAATAATTTGGTTAGAGAACCAGTATAAAGTTCCTGATTGATCTGGTTCATTGAGGACCACTAATATGGGGGAAAACTGACTCCTGGGATTTATTTATTTACAATATATATATTTATATTAATTTATATAGCAATTTATTTCTTACGTTAATTTATATATTTTGATAGTAGACTGTATGATGTTTAGAGTGGACTGTATGAGTTTATTCCAACAAATCATTTCCTACATATTATTGGGTTTTTTATTTATAGTCTATCAATCGAAATTATTGTTTGGTAGACATTCACTACAATGTTAAGATTACATATGTTATTAATTAAAATTAAAACAACTACAGGTTATCTGTATATTTGATTATGGCCTGTTCAACCAGATATGACCATGAAAGAACACACCAACCGATACTCCTCGTGGGTGAGGCTGGCTTCATCACATGTTACCTGTTGTAACAGGTAGTTAGTGCTAATTCTCCTTCCCCCTTGAATTTCACCTGTCAAAGGGCACACACAATAATAATTGTAACCTATATATGACTTCTATATCAGGGGTAATATTGTTTTAATTTAATAGATAAGATTTAAGTAATGTTTACCCTGTTTAGGTTGCTCGCTAGCATTCTAACCGATCCCCTAATCTACCTAACATTACTGGCCAGGAATGAATTAGATATAACGGGTTTCAGGTAAAGAACACTTCCCTTATTGTAGACGAGACTCGTGTTGATAACGGGACGTTTTCGGTCTCGTAATACTGTGTCTAGAGGGAAAATTGTGTGGAGTTTGATTCTGTTCCAGGGTGGCTGCGCTTGCGTTAAATATTATATAGCGTCTTCCTCCACTCAGCTCAGAGAAATGCCCCTCACTCACCGGTTCCTATACTGTCTTTTCATTGACAATTGGAGGTAAACGTTAGTTTGTTAGTAATTATATTAGATCCAGTCATAGAGAGTATTTTCTTATTGATTGTAATGCTAGACTGGTCTTTTAAGAGGAATTCACAATATTATTAACTGATGAATAGCGACGTGGCAATGATATCCCTGTTTTCTTCCGGGGTAATTTCCACTGAAGTCTCGTTTTCTTTTAGTTAATTTGTTAGTACAAACAACAGCAATATTATCTACCCATTCTATTAAATGTTAGTAAATGGTGTCGCTTCTCTGACACCATTAGTAAACCACATAATCAGTCAGTTAAGGCATCCCAGTGTCACTAGGATGCTTGGAAAATCCACGAGATTTTCCCTTATTGGTGAAGCAACTTCATGCAAGTCGGCGTTCAATCCCCGACCGCCCAAGTGGTTGGGCAGCATTCCTTCCCGTCATGGTCCCATCCCAAACCCTTATCCTCGTCCCTTCCAAGTGCTATATAGTCGTAATGGCTTGGCGCTTTCTCCTCATAGTTCCCTTTCCTTCCTTGCATTCCAAAGGTAGAATTCCTGGACAACAAAACAAGAGTGCATGAAGAGAATGTATGAAACTCTAGTTCAGTTTAAATGGAAGCATTAGAAATTCTTCAGGATTCAGTTGAATCCCAAGTTGCAATCTTTTGACCATGTCGTGACCTATTCGTCTAAAGCGCTTGTTTGCAAGTACTCCGAGCATAGGTTCGAATCCTTGTCGCTCCTACTGATTTTCTCACAAGCGAAAATCAGTTAGGATGACAGCCGTTGCCGCATCGACGAAGACAGCGACTGCCGTCCGACCCAACACGTCGGGTGATGACGTCAGTGACATTGACTCCAACCAGAATAGTGTGAAGAAGGTGATGCAGAATAAGAGCATGAGGAAAGGCCAGAGAAGTTCTGCAGTGACTGGACCTGAAGTCCAATTCTGATGACCACTCATTGCACTCTGCAATGGTCTGTAGTGTTGGTAGTTGCAGACGATGACAAGGTAGGCCAGCCGGGCCTATATAACCAGCAGCAAGAAAGAACCTACGAGGACGTGAACGTCAGCACTCGACTGTCGTCTGACCAGGTATCTCAACTGACAGGAGAGTTCACCCAGGTGCTCTCTGATGTTACTAAGGTGGCAAAGGTGGAAAGCTACCTTATACTGCTGCTGTAACACCCAGCTGCACATACCAAGCCACACCCAGTCCCATACCACCTGGTGTCACAGGTGAGGGCCGAGCTGCAAGCGGTGATTAAAGATGGTGTAATCAAGAAATCTGTCTCACCCTACTCCAACCTGATGGTATTGATCAAGAAACCATGAGATGGAGTATACATCTGTCTCAACTTCAGGAGGTTGAACTCTATCGTCGAATTCGATGCCGAATCGATGTTAACAAAGAGATCTGTATTCAATTCGCTCCAAGCAAATACTTCTCCAAGTTGGACCTGGCGAAGAGGTTTCCTCTGTACGAGGAAAGAAAAGGATGTACCTCCATAACGAGTAAAGGACTGAACAGTCGAGGAAAGATATTACCTAACCCCCAATTTCTTGGAAAGTGCAGAATGGCGACGCCGTGTTTGTTGTTGTCGTAGTATTGGGTTAGATTATGAATGAATAGACACTTTGTAACGACAAGCGCCATTGGACAAAACAACACACCCCAGTTTGTATAATTCACGATGTTATCGAAAAGGAAAATTGTGTAGAACAATGAATACAAATTAATATATGTTGATTAATGACAACGGGAGATGGCTCTAATTTTAGCTTACGAGTTTATTGAACTTTTATTTAAACGATATAATGTATGATAATTTTACGTATTGACATTTGGCTGTTGAGGCAAACGACTTGGCGTCAAACACGGAACGCCCTCCATCGTCCTTGCATCTCAGTCAACATCAACACACAAAAACTCAGTCTGGTCCAGGACGGGCCGAAACGTCTCCTCATCTTCTGGTGTGTGGTAAGTCTTCATATCTTCAACGTTAATGTGACTCATCGTCTGCATATGGATGCCTCAAGAAAGCGTCTTACTCTGTTTAATTTCTTCGATTCTCTACTTTCCTTTAAATAGCCTTTTCGCACCTTGGAGTTTTCCCTTGTTACCGCTAAATGCCACAAGAACAAGCTTAGGTTCTTAAAGAATGCCTTGCGAAGCACGTTCACCCTAATTCCTAATCTCACTGTCTCCAGTTTATCACTTCGGGATCCTCTCCTTTTATTAAACATCTTTGTTCAGACCATATACGTCAAGTACTTCCTTCTTTTACAGGTTTTCTTCTTCAAGAACTTATTCACTCCACCTCCTTGCAAGTTGACGATGCTTTTCTAACAGTACGTCAACATCAACGCTTCTGTCTTCTTCTCTTCCCAGTGCTCTATGCAATATCCTAAAACCCATCGCTTTTGACACAGCTCATCTCTCCTCTACCCACCACTCCTCCACACTGCACAACACTGCTCGCCTCTGCTCTTCCCACCACTCCTCCACACTACACAACACTGCTCATCTCTCCTCTTTCCACCGCTGCTCCACACTACACAACACTGCTCACCTCTCCTCTTTCCACCACTGCACACTACACAGCACTGCTCACCTCTCCTCTTTCCACCACTCCACACTACACAGCACTGCTCACCTCTCCTCTTCCCACCACTGTTGCACACTACACAGCACTGCTCACCTCTCCTCTTCCCACCACTGCTGCACACTACACAGCACTGCTCACCTCTCCTCTTCCCACCACTGTTGCACACTACACAGCACTGCTCACCTCTCCTCTTCCCACCACTGCTGCACACTACACAGCACTGCTCACCTCTCCTCTTCCCACCACTCCTCCACACAACACAACAAACTTCAACGTCTGATTTCCAACAGTACTTGTGCCCAATACTCTCTTTCTGACTGTGTTATCAACTTTTCTTCTTCCCCTCTCTCTCAGCACCAGCAAGAACTTCTCGCACTTGGTCTCTCTTTTGCTATTTCCCCTGGCCTGCGCTGTCGCATTGACCTTATTAGTTCCTTTGATTAGTTTGGGAATTCTAACTCTAGTACTCTTTCGGACCTGTCTGCATTGACGGGGGCCCTTATCCCTGTTCTTGACAGTTTGTTTTCTAAAAATCACCACCTTCATCGTCGCTTCCAGCTTGCTCTTGTCTCCCTGAAAGCTAACAACTCTATTTTTATCCTTCCTTCCGACAATGGCAACTCGGTGGTTGTCCTTGACCTTGTGGACTACCTCCAGAAAGATAATGTCTTGCTCTCTGACTCATACGCTCCTCTGGTTTCTAACCCTTTGTATCGCCTTAAAACTTCTTTCAACCACAAACTAAGACAGCTCTCTAGTTTTTTTCCTCCTGATTTCGATCTAATAAAACGTTTCTGTGTCATCTGCTCTTCTCTTCCTTATTGCTATGGTCTACCTAAGACTCATAAACCTGGTGTTCCTCTTCGTCCTATCACTTCTTCAAGAGGCTCTGTTGGCTATCCTCTTGCCTCCTGGCTAGCTAAAACTCTTCCCTTACCTTATCTTGGCACTTTTTTCTCCTGCCCACCTTCGTCACTCTAAGGACTTCATAAAAAGACTGCGCCTGCAGCCCTCCTGTAAGATGCTTAGTCTTGATGTCGACTCTCTGTTTCCTAATGTTTCCCCTTGATGACGTTCTCTCTTTCCTTAGTCAATACGGCAACTGAGGGCTTTCTTCATCTCCCGCTTTCCCCCCGGCCGTTTTCCTTAAACTTATCAGACTCTGTGTTGACTGTAACTCCTTCACTTTCAACTGAAAATACTGCTTTTAAACTTTCGGAGTCTCTATGGGTTCTCCTCTCTCCCCTGTTTTTGTCAATCTGTATATGAAATATCTCGGAACTGTTCTTTTTCCCCACTATTGATACTCGCCCCTCTCTCTGGCTTCGCTATGTTATTGACTTTTTTACTATATGGCCTCATGACCTTAGTATTTTCCAGCCTTTCCTCTCCTCATTTAACAATTTGGCTCCTTCTATCAATTTCAAAGTTGAATGGGAACCTAATTCCCTTCTTTCTTTTCTTGACGTTCACGTTCACAGCTCTGTGTCAGGGTTCTCTTTCTCTGTCTACCAGAAACCCATGCAAAGTGGCATGCACATTCACTTCTTTTCCTACCATCCTCCTTCTGTCAAGAAAAGTGTTCTCGTCTCTTCCTCCGCGCTTACGCATCAGTGACCCTCAGTTTCTTGATTCTGAAATTTCCTTTATTTACAAATCTTTCTCTCGCCTCGGTTACCCCTTACATTTTATTAACTGTGCTTATTCTCAAGCTAATCGAATTTTCTTTCATCTCAAACCTGTTTTCAACACTATTAGCACTGTGCTCTTCCTACCCTTCATATCTGAACTAAAAAATCTCATTAATACCCCTTCATGCTCTTGACATAAAGTTCGCCTTTCGACGGACTAGCAGTTTTCGATCTAATCTGGTTCACACTGCTCCTCCTGCTGCTAATGCTGCTGGTGTCAACTCTATTTCCTGTTCGTCTTGTCCTCTCTAATACTTTAGGGAAACTAGTTTTACACTAAATGACAGACTAAAGGAACACAAAGGAAGTGTTAAGTCTGCAGACACAAACTTATAACTGTCTCATAACAAACTCTCTTCTGTCATGTTAGGGATTCTAATTATCCTATTGATTGGTCTTCTAAAATAATCTTTTCTGCCTCTACTACTCTTCACAGACGCCGTCTTGTCGAATCGGCTCTGATACACAACATACCCAACATGAACCTGAGTCCTGGCTTTGTTGCAGTTAATTCTTCCCTTTCACAGTACAAACTCAAATGCTCTAACCTTTCTAACAAACGTGACCTAACATATGCCTACCCATCATTTTTCTCTTTCTTTTTTCTTTTTTCTTTTTATTTTCCTCTTATTCCTACATTCCCATTCTTATATCCATTATTACCCCCCCCTTTTTACACTCCTTTATTACACCCATCCTATCCGTACCTTTCGCCTTGCTATTTCCTTTTAGGAATTTCTTCCTCCTCGCCTCTCTTTGCCTATCTATTGCCTTGAGCGAGAGAGGCGAGGGAGTGCCTCCCTTGCCCCCATCTCCCATCGAGTTACAGCCCCGCTCCTGTGCAAGGTAAGTCCACCACTGGCTCATCATAGCCCGTGCTTCATGGACATTTTGTTATGAGTAACTCAATTTAAAACAACAACAACCTCGCTCCTATCACAATCGGCTTGATGATGGTCTAGGACGGACCGAAACGTCGTCGTCTCCTCATCTTCTGGTGAATGGTTTAGTCTTCCTATATTAACCAGAAAGGATTTTTATTGCAGCTACTGAATTTAAATATGCATGCTTGTATTTAATTTGTAATTCATGATCATTGCATCTAGGGAGTGGAAGCTACATGTCAGAGTTGACTTTGCAGACACATTGGTGAGCATATATATGAAGAGAGAGCTTGTTATAATTGTAAAGAAAGTGTTTATATATGTATTTAGATATTTATCCCTATTATGTTGATAAAATTTAGTTGGAGTGTTTAAGACTTAATTTGGGTGCAATATTCGTTTGGTTTCATTGTAGTTTTGTTTATTAAATGTCATATTTACTTGATATTAAGATGTTTTTCTTTTTGCCTCTGTGGATCTAAAATTCTTGAGAGAAATTAAGTATTTCAGGTAAATTGCCTAAATTTGGAAGAAAGTGGGTGGATGAATTAAACCTGAAAGCCTGAGGAAAATCATCTGAGTGAATATAACTGAGAGAGGACTTGCCATGTGCTCAGAAGTGGAAGTGTATATGACAACAGGATCTTGCTGATGTGAATTCCACATATTAATGCAGTCACCTCAAGAGTTCACCTGGCAATACAGGTGACCTCTTGAGGTGTTTGTAGGCATAAGAGAGGTACCAACAGGGGTACTGGTTTGTTTTCCTGTTGTTTGTTTTTTTAATTATTATTACTACTGCTGCCGGGGACTAGTGGTGACAAGGGTGTTTGGATCCTTGCATGGTCAACAGCGATTCCCTCTGGACCCATGGTCTTTTGTTGCTGTTCAGCGAGAACGGCAGGGGTATTCATTAATTCTTACCTTTAAGTTTGGCGCATGAGGTAGTGAGTAAAGATATCTCCCTAAAGATAATATATAAACCAACTCCTCAGAGAAGTTAAAAAAAACTTGTAGTTATGTTTTATGAATAAATTGCGATATTATAACAGTTAAAAACCCTTTGAAAAACTCACAGGACACACAAACTACATTTCAGACTTCAGTGGAGTTGCTGGGTATGGAATAGCAGCCAATCATTCTTGAAGAAGGAATAGGAGACTATCGGTGTTCGGGGTTGACCCAACCATTGTTCTGAGTAGATAGCTCAAGGCATCTGGACAGAAAAAACCTACACAGATTGACAGACCATTCTCATTTATATATATATATATATATACTATATATATATATATATATATATAATATATATATATATATATATATATATATATATATATATATATATATGTATATATATATATATATATATATTAGTATATTTTTTTTTGGTAGCAGTCTTTCCTGTAGACATATGTTATTAAATATGACCGAAAGTAAGATTAATAATTCTCACACGGAATTTTCTCAATTTTTCCTTATGTTTGTTTTTACTGATGACGGTAAATGAAACAATCAATTCTCCAAAAACTTCATTCTTTATTTCTTAGTCTGACGCGAACACTTGAGCGCGTTTCGTAAAACTTATTACATTTTCAAAGACTTTAGTTACACACACTGAACAGAGTTT
>WNGS01163947.1:26133852-26146899 GCA_020271785.1 Procambarus virginalis
TTCATCAGCTATTGTGTTGGAATTATTCATAAATACTTTAGTCTTTGGACTTTTACCCAATCATAAAACATCATCATTTTAATTACCTTAATTATCAGTATCAAAATATAAGTAAATGTGACCTTCAATGCATTACGTGATATCTGGACAATAGTGGTGGCCGAGGGCATCAGTAGGGTGTGCGGTCAGCCATTATTGTAGACCAGAGGGCAGGGAGCAAATTCGGCGTCCTATATTTCTCTTTGGAGAAGTGTGAAGGAGATCAGACTAGTGGTCTACCATCATCAACACGCTGTCAACAATAAAAAGGGAAGTGTTCTACCGAAACCCTTTATCTAATCATTTCTGGCCAGTTAAATGTTAGGTAGTATTAGGGCGAACGGTTAGAAATGCAAGCAGCCTCTAATAAAAGGTAAAATTACCTTGGTCCTTATCATATCTAATATACAGTGTTTTCTCTGATATAGTGTCATATATTAGGATCTGGCTTTACAGCTAGCACCCTTTGACAGGTAGAAGAAGAGGAAGCAAGGCTTGATACATCAGTTATGGGTGATGGAAGCTGCCTCAAAAGAGGATAATTTGGTGTCTACATCCTAGTTATACCTGGTGAACTAGCCTGCTGTGCAATAAGATAAGGAACTCCTCAATGTATACTAAATATGTAGTTAATACTGTAGTTTGATTGGCTGCGTATATATAAATTTAATATAAACCCCCCCTAATGTGTAAGGATCGATTTGTGAGATTATAGCAGAAATACAGTCCACTTAACATCATACAAATTGCTATCGAAATATATAAATTAATGTAAATATAAATTCTATATAAATTCATATAAATAAATAATAAAAAAATCTCACAGGTCGGTTCCCATAATATATAATCTCAAAATGCCAACTCCGATATACAGTACCAAAAACACCACAAAGTGTCAACCCCAGTTTATAGTGCCATACATATAACAAAGCGCCACCCCATATTCTCAGTGTCATACATACCCTGATGTATATATATGAATGTGAACTGTTTCTGCCCGAAACGCTGCGCATACTAATGGCTTTACAAGAATGTAATTACTATGCTATGTATCCTCACAATCCCAATGTACCTTCTTGTATATATATATAAATAAATAAACAAATAAATAAATAAAAAGTATGTCATGTGTAAGCCCAACCGATACTACCCCCCTCCAAACCGACCCCATCCCTCCCCCATCACCTACCGGCCCATTTCACTACCTGAGTTGACCCTCACCTCATTGCTGCATCCACACCCCAGTTACTGGCTCCACACCCAGTTGTTGCATCCACACCCCAGTTGCTGGCTCCACACCCAGTTGTTGCATCCACACCCCAGTTGCTGGCTCCACACCCAGTTGTTGCATCACACTCCAGTTGCTGGCTCCACACCCAGTTGTTGCATCCACACCCCAGTTACTGGCTCCACACCCACTTGTTGCCTCCACACCCAGTTGCTGCCTCCACACCCAGTTGTTGCATCCACACCCAGTTGCTGCCTCCACACCCACTTGTTGCCTCCACACACAGTTGCTTGCTCCACACCCAGTTGTTGCATCCACACCCCAGTTACTGGCTCCACACCCAGTTGTTGCCTCCACACACAGTTGCTTGCTCCACCCCAGTTGTTGCATCCACACCCAGTTGCTGCCTCCACACCCACTTGTTGCCTCCACACCCAGTTGCTGCCTCCACACCCAGTTACTGGCTCCACACCCACTTGTTGCCTCCACACCCAGTTGCTGCCTCCACACCCAGTTGCTGCCTCCACACCCAGTTGTTGCATCCACACACAGTTGCTTGCTCCACATCCAGTTGTTGCCTCCACACCCAGTTGTTGCATCCACACACAGTTGTTGCATCCACACACTTGTTGCCTCCACACCCAGTTGCTGCCTCCACACCCAGTTGCTGCCTCCACACCCAGTTGTTGCCTCCACACCCAGTTGCTGCCTCCACACCCAGTTGTTGCCTCCACACCCAGTTGCTGCCTCCACACCCAGTTGCTGCCTCCCACCCAGTTGCTGCCTCCACACCCAGTTGTTGCCTCCACACCCACTTGTTGCCTCCACACACAGTTGCTGCCTCCACACCAGTTGTTGCCTCCACATCCAGTTGTTGCCTCCACACCCAGTTGTTGCATCCACACACAGTTGCTTGCTCCACATCCAGTTGTTGCCTCCACACCCAGTTGTTGCCTCCACACCCAGTTGTTGCATCCACACACAGTTGCTTGCTCCACATCCAGTTGTTGCCTCCACACCCCAGTTGTTGCATCCACACACAGTTGTTGCATCCACACACAGTTGTTGCATCCACACACAGTTGTTGCATCCACACACAGTTGCTTGCTCCACATCCAGTTGTTGCATCCACACACAGTTGCTTGCTCCACACCCAGTTGTTGCCTCCACACACAGTTGCTGCCTCCACATCCAGTTGTTGCCTCCACACCCAGTTGCTGCCTCCACACCCAGTTGCTGCCTCCACACCCAGTTGTTGCCTCCACACCCAGTTGCTGCCTCCACACCCAGTTGCTGCCTCCACACCCAGTTGTTGCCTCCACACCCAGTTGCTGCCTCCACACCCAGTTGTTGCCTCCACACCCAGTTGTTGCCTCCACACTCAGTTGCTGCCTCCACACCCAGTTGCTGCCTCCACACCCAGTTGCTGCCTCCACACCCAGTTGCTGCCTCCACACCCAGTTGCTGCCTCCACATCCAGTTGCTGCCTCCACACCCAGTTGCTGCCTCCACATCCAGTTGCTGCCTCCACACCCAGTTGTTGCCTCCACATCCAGTTGTTGACTCCACACCCAGTTGTTGCCTCCACACCCAGTTGTTGCCTCCACACCCAGTTGCTGCCTCCACACCCAGTTGTTGCCTCCACACCCAGTTGCTGCCTCCACACCCAGTTGTTGCCTCCACACCCAGTTGTTGCCTCCACACCCAGTTGTTGCCTCCACACCCAGTTGCTGCCTCCACACCCAGTTGCTGGCTCCACACCCCCCGTCTTCCACCTCTTACGATCAGGCGGTCACGGCTTCCCCTTCCTGCCCGCGCCAGCCCAGCCTTCCATTCAGCCCCCACCCACCACTATCATGGGCCCTCCCACCCAAGGCGTCTGCCGAGACATGACGCATGGTATTGGGGACTACCAAGACCCCCCAGCCAGAAGAGAGAGACAAGTACTGCAGTGCAAGGTGTCAGTCACTTCACCTAAGGGGATCGCAGAAGAGGCCTCTGCCTGCCAGCTCACCCACAATGAACCCAACCAAAGGAGAGGCACATGCAGGGGTTGTGGGAGCAACATCAGCATCAACCTGGTCTCCAGAATCATACGTCAGCATGGTAACTGGGCTGGGTCAGAGAGGCCTCCCGTGGGAGGAGGCAGCACTCAGGAGACTGATGCACTTGTGCAGATTGCAACAGACGACATGCCTGAATCAATTAAGCCAACGTCAACCAAGACACTCAAGCACATCCCAAACGCATCTCGCCCACCTGCTGCCGGGAAATACACGGACCTCATCAGAAAAGTCAACAGAGGGTCAAACATCTTCGATGAACCGGATACCTTCAAAGCCTGGCACAATTTGCTACCTTTTAGCAACGCATGCTTAGGTGTACCAGACAGAGAAGACAAGACACTGGCCTCATCCATCAATAAAGCAATTAGGGATTTTCCTAGTGCTGACAGCCTAATTCGCCTCCCCAAGCACCGCCGCGGCAGATTGAGTAAGACTCAGCGACAACAGGAAATTAGGTACCCAAGTCAACAAGAAAATTGAGGAGGGTTGTTGTTGTTGTTTAAGATTTGCTACACGGAACAAAAAGTTCCAAGTAGCGGTAATACAGTCGGGGCACTCAGGTTGATCACAACTGAGGACAAAATTTTACTCAGGGATGATACCACAGCCCAAGTATTGAGAGAAAAAAACCCTCTGGGCCGTAGTCGGACCGCCCCAGCAGGTCGGAGTCTCCCCTATCCTGAAACCTCTCGTCCTCCGAGAGTCAGAGGTTTATAAAGCTATCGTTTCATTTCTTCAGGGGCTCCTCAGGAGGCTACACAGGGGTAAGACCTCAACTTGTCAAGGAAATGGTGAACCCCTGTTCTTAGCCCAGCTTCAAAGGCGCTCCTAGCAGAAATTACAGCGTTTGTTAACAACTGGCTCGCCGAGTTAATCCCTGATGAAATCAAACCATTTTTCTTTGGTGCATCTCTATGTGCCCTGAAAAAGAAGGGGGAAGGCATCAGACCCATTGCCGTTAGTAATACCCTTCGCCATCTAGTTACAAGGGCTGTTGACAGAAGTATCCGAATGGAAGCAGCCACCATGCTGCAACCCAACCAGCTGGGGATTGGGGTCCCCCAAGGCTGTGAAGCCCATACTGCACGAGCCTACATTACTTCTCTTCCTGAAGACCAGGCAGTAGTAAAATTAGATTTCAAAAACGCTTTTAACTCTGTCATAAGGTAAGTAGTCCTCACCGCAGTACAGGAACATTGCCCAAGCATTCTCCCGTTTTGTCAGCAGGTTACAGCAAAGACTCAACCCTCCTGTTTGGCGAACACGAAGTCACCTTAGTAGAGGGAATTCAACAGGGAGACCCACTTGCGCCCTTCCTCTTTTACATTCGAGAAATTATAACCAGACTGTCCAGTGAGCTCAACATCTGGTTCCAGGATGATGGCACTCTGGCAGGCACACAAGACTTCCTGTTGGGTGACCTGCAGCTGGTGAAGACACGGGGGGAGACCCTGGGTCTCGTTCTTAACCCCTCCAAGTGCGAAATTATAGCATCCAGTGATGAAGTAATTAGTGCAGTGAAATCAGTTTTACCAGAAGCCTCAGTCATTAAACTAACCGACAACACACTACTTGGAGCATCTCCGGGCCACAATGCCATTGCTGCAGTCCTTAACGAAACGTTTAACGACCTAAAGAAGATGGAAGAGAGAATAGGGGGACTTGGACTCCCATGATGCTCTCTACTTTCTCACAAAGTGCCTTACCTTGCCCAGGCTAACACACTTTTTAAGGTGTGCACCCACTTTTGGTATCCCACTTCTAAGTCAATATGATGAGCTCCTCAGATCAGTATTCAGGAAGGCACTCAACCTAGATTTAGACGACAGTTAGTGGGACCTAGCATCACTACCAGTGAGATTTGCGGGGATAGACATACGAAAGGCAATTGTGGTAGCACTTCCAGCATTCTTATCCTTATGTACAGCAGCCAACGAATTAATAGGGCAGATCCTACAAGTGACCGCATATAGTAACAGGGGTTAAGGGGTTACTATATGCGTTTTTCATCAAGCCACTGTTAATGTGGGAGAACTCGTGTCCAGCTATAAGCCTCACTCATCTGGTGCTCTTGGGAGGTGGGGATATTTGAGGTGTATATATACCTCGAAATCTCTACTTCTTTTAAGGGTCTGATGTGGTATAGTTGGTTAAGGCGTACTAGTTATGGCAGCTACTGGAAGGTAGTTGTACTTTCTGGGTTCGAGTCCCACTGGTGGGTGTTGTCTAAAGATTGTTAATCTTCACTTGTGGTTCATGCAAGTATAGGCTTATAGCTGGACATGAGTTCTCCCACATTAACAGTGGCTTGATGAAAAACGCATATAGTAACCCCCTCACTCGTCTGGTGCTTTTGGGAGGTGGGGATATTTGAGGTGTATATATACCTCGAAACCTCTACTTCTTTTAAGGGTCTGATGTGGTGTAGTGGGTTAAGGCGTACTAGTTATGGCAGCTACTGGAAGGTAGTTGTGCTTTCTGGGTTCGAGTCCCACTGGTGGGTGTTGTCTAAAGGTTGTTAATCTTCACTTGTGGTTTATGCAAGTATAGGCATATATATATTGTGACGATAATCTCTTTCAAGAGATTTAGCCTGCTCTTTCCTGCTATCGTCACGTTCCATACTCAACATTCAAGATACGTTCTACAGTAGAAAAACGTATATCAAGACAGCCACACGCACCTGCACCCCCCTCCCCCCTCACACTCCTCACCACCAGCTCGTCACCTGCTCGACGATTAGCCAACTACCAGTGTGGGACTGGCCGTATTCTCATTGGCTGTTCAGGATCTCGCCACTCCAGCTCTCCACCACTCACGCACGTCGTCAAGTCAACATTGGAGTCCACGAGCTGTACCTCATCAGAATATCTTGTGCTCTAAGGCTGTGAACACCTAATTGATATTCCTCGGGTATCAAGTAGCGGTTCTTAGCTTGCGCTAATATTCCAGCACCATTTTATATTTCACTTGTATTTCATTTTGTCTTATTGTTAACGTAATTCGTTTTTATGTTAGTTCTTTTTCACTTGTTACACTCGCACTTTGTTCAGCCAAGGAATTGTCTTTATTTAAATTTGCTTTCTAGAGTAATTAAATTTCATTGTTTATCTTTTGTGTTTCGTGTGTCTTCCCTTACCTTACCACAGACTACCAGACAAGCAGTCATTCTTTTTTTTTTCTTTTTTTTTTAAACTTGTGTATGTGGCCTGGCTCTGACACCTGCCATTGGAGGACTGCCGAACACCATACTCCACTACTTTACCGTCACATATACTTGGGGGCCTGTCCCAGGAGTCTCACATATACTTGGGGGCCTGTCCTAGGAGCTTCACTCAGGTATTGGTAATTGTGGTAAGCGTACTTGGCTTTAATTCCCTTGCTTTCAATATTTCCACTAATCACTTTTATTATTCATATGGTGCTGTGTATATTGTGCATTACGGGAGTAGCATATGGTGAGTGTGAGACAACTTTGGATTACGTGGTGACTGTAGGCCGCAGTCATACTCTTAATTGGTCGTCTCTCCCTCCTGTTATTACCCGTGCTTAACACCTTTTGTCCTTCAGATATTTCTCATATTTTCGACAGATTATCATAAAGGTACCCTGGTACTGTGGTCTGTCTCCGGGTCAATAGCACCTAATTTCTGCAACCCGACTCTAGGAGGACAAAGAGGGCCATCGTTCCTCTCGCACGGACTTTTATTGACGAGTTGGGACCTCGCCAATAGTTCTCGTCACCAGTTGACACTCGCACCCCTACTCGTCGGTCAGAAAGATGATATTTACTTAGGTAGGGAATTAGCTTTCTTTTTTTCAGAGCACAAAGTTCGCTAATTCTGTAAGTATCATATTAATTTCAGTGGGAAAAACTTGCTTATGTTCTATAGTGACTCGGCAAAGTATGCCTACATTCTTGGACTACCTAATTTACTTTTGAAATCATTTAATGTTTCATTTGTTTTTTCGAAACTCAGTTTCAACTAATTAGTAGGATTTTCTTGCCCTTAGCCTCCCACAGTGAGTACCGGGTACAAGTTTTCCTGCGACCTTAATCAATTACCATCTTGACTTAACTTTAATTGTCAACAATTCCACAGGATAGGTACCAGTTGCCACGTTTTCCTGTTTCTGACATTCACCATATCATCACAGTATATTCGTGTCACATTTATTTGCTATTTTCACCATGTTTCGTATCCAAGCTTTCCAGACAGATCCAGAAGGTGAAATAGGGAACTTACGTCATGCTAAGAGGGTCGAATTGATAACTCTTGCACATGAGTATCACCTGGAAGTTCCCCATGGAGCCAACAAATATGCCATACATAATATGATATTGGATCACCTTTTGGATGAAGGGACTATAGACTCTGATACTCACGAACAATACACTATTTCAGATAAGCATGATTTGACAGCAATGAAGCTCAAACTAGAACTTGGTAAGATCGAGCGGGAGCAACAAAAGGAAGCAGCTGCAATCAAGGAACGTGAGGCTGCCATCAGAAAGGAAGAGCAAGAAAGAGAGCTCCAACTCAAGAAAGAAGAAATCCGCCTCAAGGAGCGAGAGGCCGCCCTGAGGAAAGAGGAAAGTGACAGAGAGGCCCTCCTCCTCCAAGGACAACAAGAACGTGAGTTGGCCTTATTCAAAGAGCGTGAAAAAGTACAACTTGAAACAAGACAACGACAACTAGAGATGCAACGCGAGCATGAAAAACAACAAGCGGCTCTTGCTCTAGAATGTCGTAACAGAGAACTCACGATGGACACTACACACCAAGCTCAACGCCTACAAGCTGCAGCTAGTCTTCCTCCCAGTTTCAATATCTCCCATGCAAGTAAGTTAATGCCACCGTTCATAGAAACGGAGGTTGATGTTTTTTTCACAACTTTTGAGACCCTTGCTAATCAACTTAGTTGGCCTAACGACCAATGGGCTACCCTTCTCCGAGTACATCTAACAGGTAGAGCAGCAGTCACACTCAGCACTTTGGCATCTGAAAACGACTACACAACCCTGAAGCAAGCTGTGTTGGACGCCTACCTTCTCTCCACCGAAAGCTACCGACGAAAATTCCGTGACTACGTAAAGGCAAGTACCACCACCTTCTTAGAATTTGCTAACACCAAACGGAGATATTTTATGAAATGGCTGGAGGCAGCACATGTCTCTACTTTTCCAGAACTCGTCAACCTCATGCTGGTTGAAGAATTCTTGAGGCGTGTACCTCCTCCTGTCCGTTTATACTTAGCAGATAAGGAAGAGACCGATTTGGTGAAATGCGCGAAGTCGGCTGACACTTACAGCCTCATCCACCGGCTGACACCAGAACCACCTACCAGTAAGAAGTCTTGGTACAGTTACGAGAAAGTGAGCCCAGATCAAGGTACCTCTCAACTGTACTGTAGGTATTGTCGACTCTATGGACATACCATAGAAAAATGTGGTAAGTCCCAATATAAAGGTAACACCGAATCCACTAAGCCCAAACCTACTCCTCCTAAGTCCGGTAAGCCTGTAATGAATGTTGGTGTTCATGTTAATGATCTCTCTCTCTTCAGCAAGCATCTGTATCCTGGAACTATCACTACCCACGGTTCAGATTCTGAGGGACGTTTTGGACTTAAGATCTTGAGAGACACAGCGGCTCTTCAATCCATAGTCTTGAAATCAGCTGTGCCCAACGTCGCCTACACAGGAGAGACTGTCTTCATCACGGACCTTACTTCTACTACTCCTTATCCTCTCGCCAGAGTCCACCTGGATTGTCCCTTCGTGACCGGTGAAGTCCAAGTCGCCGTCAGGGAAAAGCCTTTTCCCATGCCTGGAGTGCAACTTCTCCTGGGCAACGACTTGGCAGAAGACCTGCAACCGACCAACCTGATCGTCAAGGACAAACCCCAGGTGTGTACCTCTGTGTTGGATAATCCGATTTTTAAGCATGTTCCAGCAAAGGTTCAAGAGAGTGATGAAGTTTCTCCTCCTGTTATGGTGACCACCCGTGCTCAAGCAGCACGACCGCAGCCAGCTGACTGTACTACTACCGCTGTCCCTCAAGACCCTTCGAAACTACCCCAAATCTCACCGCTTTGGAGTTCCGTAAGTTACAGAGGGAGGATCTTACCTTGACACCATTATTCTTTCAGGCTGAGACTCAATCCGACAGTATTCCTGGGTTCTTCTTGGAGAACGAATTACTCTATCGCAGATACAGACCCAGTAAACTGAAGGAGGAGGACGATTGGGCAAACGTTGAACAACTAGTGATTCCTACCAGCCTGCGGCCCACGATTCTACACCTGGCCCACGGAGCACTATCCACTACGGGTTTAACAAGACCTACCATGGGATTCGTCAAGACTACTACTGGCCAGGTATGGTTAATGATGTCAAGCAACATGTAAAGCAATGCCACGTGTGTCAGATGGCAGGTAAACCGAACGTTTCGATTCCCAGAGCACCACTGACACCCATCCAGGTGCCTGAGGAACCCTCCACAGACTTATTATTGACTGTGTTGGTCCTTGCCTCGGACCAGTTCCGGCAACGCCTATATCTTAACCATCCTGTGTCCTACCACCAGATTCCCCATAGCAGTTCCAGTGAAAAACATTACGGCTGCTACAGTGGTGAAGAATTTACTGAAGATCTTCACCCAGTATGGATTTCCGAGGGAGATTCAGAGCGACTGTGGCACCAACTTCACCAGTGATCTCTTCAAACGGACTCTGGAGGAGTTCAACATCAAACAGGTACTGTCCAGCCCCTATCATCCTGCTTCACAGGGTTCTCTTGAACGTAGTCATCAGACTATCAAGGCACTCCTAAAAAGTTTTGTAATGAGACCTCAAAGGATTGGGATAGGCAACTTGATCTCATCATGTGTATTTTCAGAAGTCTTCCCAACGAGTCACTAGGAGTATCTCCTTATGAGATGCTCTACGGACGTAAGTGCCGTACACCTCTCAAGGCTTTCAAGGATTCTCTACGTGATGCCACCTTCAGTGAGCATCAGAATGTGCCCCAGTTTCTTCAAAACCTCCGACACATTCTAGAGAGGGTCCATTCCTTTGCCAGAAACAACCTACTGAAAGCCCAAGAGAGGATGAAGACTCGTTACGACCAGCACTGCCAAGTAAGGAAGTTTAAACCGGGAGACTTAGTATGCCTATTTCCCTATCCCAGGTTCTCCTTTCAAAACAGGTTTCAGGACCCTACCGTGTTAAGGAGTGCCGGAATAACTACAACTACGTTCTCGAGACCCCCGATAGGCGGCGGAAGACCCAGCTGTGCCACATCAATTATTAAAGCTATACATGGTACTCCTCCCACTGTGCTACTAAACTTCTCCACCTTTACAGGTCCATACAGCCACAGTGAGACCTTCCCTGCTTCTCCTTCGAAAGCACTGACACTGAGACAGCGCTTTCTAATTCGGAATCCTTACTGACATTCACAATCACTTTCAGGACGATAATAGTGCTTCACTCATCAACTCATCAGAGAACATCAGGAGTTGTTTCGAGATGATCCACAAGAGTGTACTGTGACCGGCACGACATCCAACTGCTACCTGACACCCAGCCGATTCGCCAACCATTCTACCGAATCAGCCCTAGCAAGAAGGAAGTCATGCGTGCTGAGGTACAGTACCTCTTGGACCATGGACTGGCTACCCCTGTGAGTCCCCCTGGGCCTCACCATGTATCTTGGTCCCAAACCTCACGGTAAGATCCGGCTTTGCACAGATTATAGGAAACTCAACAAAGTCACCGTCAAAGATGCATACCCATTACCTAGGATTGACGACATCCTTGACGCCATTGGTAATGCCCGCTACCTGTCCCAGGTGGACTTACTCAAGGGCTATTACCAGGTGTGTCTAACGGAGCGAGCTAAAGAATTGTCTGCCTTTATCACCCCTTTCGGACTTTTCAGATATAACGCCTTCCCTTTGGACTCTGCAATGCCCGGCCACCTTTCAGAGAGCTGTCAACCGCGTCATCCAGGGCTTGGACAACACCTACGCCTATTTGGATGATATCGTTGTAGCATCCAAACCTGGAGCGAACACCTGCTCCAGCTGCAACGATTGTTCGCCAAGCTCCTGAAAGCCGGCTCACCATCAATCTGGGCAAGTCCACTTTCGCCAAAGGTAAAGTGCGGTATCTGGGTCATGTTATAGGGAGTGGCAGCCTGGCTCCGTTAAATATCCACACTCAAGCTATCAAAGAGTATCCACAGCCTACTACAAGGAAGCAGCTCCTGCGCTTCCTTGGTCTTGCTTCTTATTACCGTAGGTTTGTGAGGAACTTCAGTACAGTAGCTACACCCTTAATCACCTTAACCAGTCCCAAGCAACGGTATAATTGGACCATGGAGCAAACCGTTGCCTCGAACAACTCAAATTCTTCTGTTCTAATCCTATTCTCGCCTCGCCAGATACCAAGAAGCCTTTCATCCTCCATGTCGACGCCAGTGGTACCGGCATCGGGAGTGTCCTAATGCAGCAACGAGGCGAGGAGGTTCTACCTGTCAGCTACTACAGCTACAAGTTGAAGCCTCACCAGAAAAACTACAGCACTATAGAGAAGGAACTCCTCTTCATTGTCCTGAGCTTGCAACACTTTGCACCATACCTGCAAGGTGCTCGGTCCACTACAATCTACTCGGACCACAATCCTCTACGTTTCCTACATCAAGCCCAATTCAATAACCAACGTCTGCTGCGATGGGCTTTATATCTTCAAGGCTTCAATCTGAAAATCTGTTACATCAAGGGGCCTGATAACATCATCGCCGACGCCCTCTCCAGAGTTCATGAGGTAGAGGCAGCTCCACCTACCACTCTACCTCCCGAGAACGTGACTTCTTCCGGAACCACAGGCTTCGGGGAGAGTTGTGACGATAATCTCTTTCAAAGAGATTTAGCCTGCTCTTTCCTGCTATCGTCACGTTCCATACTCAACATTCAAGATACGTTCTACAGTAGAAAAACGTATATCAAGACAGCCACACGCACCTGCACCCCCTCCCCCCTCACATCCTCACCGCCAGCTCGTCACTGCTCGACGATTAGCCAACTACCAGTGTGGGACTGGCCGTATTCTCATTGGCTGTTCAGGATCTCGCCACTAAGCTCTCCACCACTCACGCACGTCGTCAAGTCAACATGGAGTCCACGAGCTGTACCTCATCAGAATATCTTGTGCTCTAAGGCTGTGAACACCTAATTGATATCCTCGGGTATCAAGTAGCGGTTCTAGCTGATGTGCTAATATTCCAGCACCATTTATATTTCACTTGTATTTCATTTTGTTTATTGTTAACGTAATTGTTTTATGTTAGTTCTTTTTCACTTGTTAACTTGCACTTGTTCAGCCAAGGAATTGTCTTTATTTAAATTTGTTTTCTAGAGTAATTAAATTTCATGTGTTCTTTTGTGTTTCGTGTGTCTTCCCTTACCTTACCACAGACTACCAGACAAGCAGTCATTCTTTTTTTTTTTTTTTTTTAAACTTGTGTATGTGGCCTGGCTTGACACCTGCCATTGGAGGACTGCCGAACACCATACTCCACTACTTTACCGTCACAAGTGATATCGTTTGCTGTAGCAGCCTAAATGTTAGATATTGATCGCTGAAGCAGCATAAATTTTAGATATTGATCGCTGTAGCAGCATAAAGTTAGATATTGATCGCTGTGTA
>WNGS01163947.1:26155283-26166362 GCA_020271785.1 Procambarus virginalis
GGTTTATGCTGCTACAGCAATCAATCTCAACATTTATTCTGCTACAGCGATCAATAACTAAAACTTATGCTGCTAAATCGATCATTTTCTAACATTATGCTGATACAGCAATCCTATTTTAACATTTATGCTGCTACAGCGCATCAATTTCTAACATTATGTTGCTACAGCGATCAATTTCTAACAATTATGCTGCTAAAAACGATAAAATTTCAACATTTATGCTGCTACAGCGATCAATTCTAACATTTATGCAGATACAGCGATCAATATCTAACCAATATGCTTCTACAGAGATCAATATCTAACATTTATGCTGCTACAGCAATCAATATCTAACATTTATGCTGCTACAACAATCAATTTCTAACATTTATGCTTCTACAGCGACCAATTTCTAACGTTTATGCGGCTACAACGATCAAATATCTAACATTTATGCTGCTACAGGGATCAATATCTAACATTTTAGCTGCTACAGCGATCAATGTCTTACATTTATGATGCTACAGGGATCAATATCTAACATTTATGCTGCTACAGCGATCAATGTCTTACATTTATGCTGCTACAGCGATTAATATCTAACATTTTTGCTGTTATAGCGATTCAATACCTATCATTTATGCTGCTACAGCGATCAATACCTATCATTTATGCTGCTACAGCGATCAATAACTAACATTTATGCTTCTATAGCGATCAATATCTAAAATTTATGCTGCTACAGCGATCAATTTCTAACATTTATGCTGCTACAGCGATCAATTTCTAACATTTATGCTGCTACAGTGATCAATTTCTAACATTTATGCTGCTACAGCGATCAATATCTAACATTTATGCTGCTACAGCGATCAATTTCTAACATTTATGCTGCTACAGCGATCAATTTCTAACATTTATGCTGCTACAGCGATCAATTTCTAACATTTATGCTTCTACAGCGATCAATTTCTAACATTTATGCTTCTACAACGATGAATTTCTAACATTTATGCTGCTACATCGATCAATATCTAACATTTATGCTGCTACATCGATCAATTTCTAACATTTATGCGGCTACAGCGATCAATATCTAATATTTATGCTGCTACATCGATCAATTTCTAACATTTTTGCTCATACAGCGATCAATTTCTAACATTTATGCTGCTACAGCGATCAATTTCTAACATTTATGCGGCTACAGAGATCAATTTCTAACATTTATGCTGCTACAGCAATCAATATCTAACAGAAGCATTTTAGGAAAGAAACATTTCGGTGAACTGGCTCCGCTTGTCAATATGAAGGTCATTATTTTGTTGCTAATAAAAATGTATATTTGTTTATCCTTATTTTTTGCAAGGTTAGTGAGATACTCAGGAAGTTCCTTTATATTCCACAATACATGTCGGATTGACAGGTATTTGTGACATACTATACAAATTTTTTACAGTTTTAGTCCTGATAAATTATTTATCCAACAATGAGAATTTATTTTTTATAATTAGGGCAATACTGTGAACTTACCTTGTACTAATAAACATAAAGAGAATAGATCGCAGTCTTTAATTTTCTTTTCTGTAAAATTCTTAAAATAATTTACTGATGATTTGAACAAAAATTACATTATCAAAAGATCCTCAATAAGCATTTTATATTTGTAGTCGAGGGCAATGTTAACAAAATGCAAATAACAATCTTCCCTTATTTTTTGTCCTGGAAAAGACTTTTCTTGCACAATTTTAGCAAGAGCTATTTTAGTGTTATTAAGTAGTTGTTCTGAGGAAAGGTCGAAAGACGTGTGTGACTTTCTTTCAGAGATTCTTCATGGAAGTAACAGTCACATTTACATTCTGAGCAATTGAAAGTAATTATTTTATCGCTCATTCCTAAACCATAAATCATGCTCATCAAACCAGAGAACACTTTTCTTTCTATTTTATGGTCTTTCTTACATTTAGAGCAGTACAGAATGCTTGGAGCTTTCTTTGTACTTTCATTTGCTTTAGGAGACTTCTTAGCCAGCTCGTAGAGCGGCCCCATACTGCAGATAACTCCTATTCCTGCTCCAAGAAGACCCTTAGATCTTCCTAGGAAATTAAATCAAAACAATACTTTGAGTCGTAATTATTGTTCTTGCAGATTTCATTAACAAATGTTTTTAAAACAGACTCTACATCAGAACCAGAAGACCCTTGAGTAACGTTCAGGTGGTTAATAACTGCAGCTAACTCCCAAACTTTCTCGCACTTCTCAAATATTTCTTTGTTCATATGTTTAGAATCCTTATAACTTTTTATGAACATATACAATTCTGCTTTTAGATCTCTTGCAATAGAATCTATTACTTTTCCTCATAAATTTTACTTTGCATGATTTTAAAAGCATTAATTGTGAGCTGTGGAAGTTCCCGCAAGAGTTTCAGACATTTGTACCAGCTCTTACATCCCATCCTCCAGTATACCTGGTCAAATTCATCAAGTTTTTTAGTTGAATTTGCTAGCCCAGTATTGTTAAACGTAAAGAAGCCTTTAGTTTTAACATTACAGTTCCTCATAGCTTCAACAACTGGAGGAGTCTCTAGACGGTCAGCAGCTGTGACAAAAGTCAGAAGGTGGTGTGCAACGCCCTGTCCAAACAGTGAAGGCAAATAGTTTAGGATGAGCCGTTCTGATGAGGTTAAGCGCACCTGATGAGCTGGAACCACAAACCCAATGGCGTGGATTTCAAGATGATTTGAAGCAGCATTTTCCAAGAAAGATTTAAGTGACTGGATATTAGCATCTACAGCTGTCCTAGAGGAGTCGTTTATGCCTGGAGTGTCAATAACTGTGATAGGAACATCATTTTCATCAGTGCAGAATGTGTACGCAGTAATTGCTGTAGTACACGGCTCAACACATATTAAGTTAATGTCTTCACAGACTGACAAATCATCTGCAATTTTAGCACATAAGAAGTAACTGGCAATAAAGTTTACTAATGTGGTTTTACCACTTCCAGAAAGTCCAAGGAGAATTACCACCTTTTCTTTTAATTTAAAATTGGAAACCCCATAATATTGTCTTCCAATACCACTTGGATCCAGCTCTGATTTGACTGGCTTTAGCACTAGAGATACCATGGTTCTGTTGCTTCTGTTCATCTTACTGGAGGAATTTTTATTTTTAACATTATAGTTAATTCCAATATCTTTACAAGTAGTCTGTGATGAATAATCCTTATGATTATGAACTGAATGACGTCTACAATTTTTATTTTTTTCGGACATATATATATTTTTCTTGTAAGACTTTCAGTTATCATGTGGTTTCTCCGTTCGGTCTCCATGAGATCTTTCCTATTAATTTCACTATTTTTTAAAATTTGTTGGTATGAACCATTCATAAAGTCTTGATTATCTCCGTAGGAAACAAGGTTGTCATAGTTTGTAGTTGTTGTCAGACCAGCTGCTAGTAGCATTTCATTACCTGATACATACTGTTCGGTAGAGAGATTTTGGTTGTGTAGCGCAAAACTCTCTGCAGATTTAATACCATGACTTTTACATTTATTTATTTCTTTCTCGGCAATATTCCGTGTGTCTGAATTCTGCATTAGAGTTGATGTAGAGTCTTCCATGTCAATTGGTAAAGTAGGATAATATTCATGATTTTGATAGCAAGTGTAATCGCAACTAATTTGATTATCCAAGCTTGTAGAAGAAACAGCACTACTTACTGAAGATGTTTCATGATCCCCAGCAGGATAATGATGACACTTAGTAAGAATTTGATAGCTTTCATAACTGAATCTTGAGGAGCAGCTAGACACTGCACTACTGGACCGCTGCCCGTTCTCTGGTGTTGTATCAGTTAGATTCGAATTCACAGTGTATGAGTAAAGTGAATTGCCTTTTTCATTTTTATGTTTGGAAACCATCAATTTTGTTTCCATAGGTAAACGGCAGTCTTCTGATTGAGTACTATACTGGGATTTCTTTTCTTGATGTCTTAAGCAGGAAGATTTGTATTCTGATTCCAGAGTGCAATTGTGAAATACAGCTTCATCACCAGAGGTAGAAAATTGGGGGTTTTCTAGCTCTTCCGGAGCACCTCCGTGATGACTGAGAGCTACACTGCTGCCGACCATTGTTTGATGCTCTGGTCCAAGAGACTCTGTACGTTCCTCTCGACTAACACTTGCTATATGAACGGATATCTGTTGATCATTGCTCTTCTCGGCAACATTTGTTTCTGTTTTGGTCAGAGGAACTGCCAGATTTGCTGTACTTGGTGATGTTGTTTCAGCTCTCTCCTCCATAACATATTTCCCAGTTTCTGTTGGTTGATGTGAAATCGAATGCTTTGGTTTTAAAGCAAGCACTGATATAGGGGTTTTATAAACATCCGAATGTTTAAGATGGTGACAGAATTTTGCTATGCATTCTTTAACTGTTGCCATCTCGACACCAGGTAAATGTATTTTTTCATAAAAAATTGCACAGCTGAAGGTTTTCTCAACTTCTTCTTGGATAAGACATTCATAATTATCAGTCAGTACTTTATGAACAGACTCTTCAATTATTTGTTTGATATCCCCATCTATTTTGTTCTTAAAAACTAATAACATTTTAGCAAAATATTTACGGTTAACTGCAACAACAGTATGTCTTTGGTCGTGTGGTGAAATGTTAGAGCCTCTGTTTTCAATTACTTTGTGTCCATTTACCAGAAGAGTCTTATCACTACTGAATTTGCATAAGTCTTTTTCATAAGGTTGTGAGTAATGCTGTAATATTTTTTTATTATCCAAGGTTTTCCCACTTAAGATTAAAGTATTATAATTTGTGCATAAATGAGTTTCAATTTTAAGTTTGTTATCATTAGGGTGAAATTCTTTGGTTGATTTGCTGAGCGTCCACCCAGGAACCACTCCCTCCTGCCACTCAAAAATTTCTTCAGTATCTGGCTCTCTACGGAAAGGCAAAAATTAGTATATACATATTAGTTATTTGTATATGAAGTCTGTAATAAAGAAAATACTACCAAATGCCAACAAATTTGGATATAATATTCATGTACTAGCATTTGTGGGCCCATGGGACCCTAAGTGCAGTTTGATGATTTCTGAATATGAATAGAAATATTTAATGAAGCAATTATGCGTCCAGAATATAAACAGGGATTCGAGGCTTTCCATAAGCTGCACTATAAATCTACTTATTTTCACTAAACTAACAACTCTACACGCTAGTTTTACACTCATTCAAATATCAGTCACTCTCACTCAATTCCCCATCACTCAATCAACAACTTGATTATTTTATAATGGAACAAAGATGAATGAGACAGACTTACGGGTTGACTGCCGGTGCTTGACGGCCTCTGGCTACCAGGTGACAGTGTTCACGTCTGTGACTGGCAGACATACCCCCCCCCCGGTGCTAGGCCTCTGGCTACCAGGTGACAGTGTTCACGTCTGACTGGCAGACATAACCCCCCCCCCCCGGTGCTTGACGGCCTCTGGCTACCAGGTGACAGTGTTCACGTCTGTGCCTGGCAGACATACCCCCCCCCCCCCGTGCTTGACGGCCTCTGGCTACCAGGTGACAGTGTTACGTCTGTGCCTGGCAGACATACCCCCCCCCCCCGGTGCTAGGCCTCTGGCTACCAGGTGACAGTGTTCACGTCTGTCACTGGCAGACATACCCCCCCCCCCCCAAGCCAGTATATTCATTTTCTGACAGCAATGTTGATCGACCAGCTAAGTTTTCCTGAATGTTTGACTATGACTGTTGACTGTGTTAGAGTGTCTGATATTTGTGTTTCATGACGGTGTGTCTGATGACTGTATCTGTGGACTGATGACTATGTGTACGGTGGTTAGTGTTTGAACTCATCTCTTTGTGCTTGAAAGAACGAGTTTCAATCTAGAGCTGTGACTCCACGAACTATTGCTTCTTGTCATACTGTCTGTTGAAACTATGTATTGATCGTTAATCTTAGAGTGAAAGTATTTTTTTAATTGTTTTGGGTAGTGAGTCCTTTCTCCTGAATATGATACACTGTGTTCCTCCAGTCTATATTCCCCCAGTTTACGTTGTAATGCGAGGCTCTTATGAAGGTACCTCGACTTACTCCGCCATAGTAAAATATTAGCACTCCTCGAATACCAACAACAGTATGTGGGAGTCACCTCTACAGCTTCACAGTAACCTTAGGGTTAGTGTTCACCAGGGAGTGGGAAGGTCCTACTATTTTACAATTATCACCAGTATCATTTTCGTCGATCGACCAGTTCCAGTCGTCATGAACACTCTTCTGATCAGCCCTGGTTAATTACTCCACTCATAGATTTATCTGACTCTGAATCTGGTTCAACTGTCCCACTTAGGTTTCAATACGGTGTTATCAAGCAGCAGTATTACACTCACAGATCTCTTGCCACCCACTGCGTAAACACAAGTATGGGAAAAAAGACAAGATTAAAGCATATAACATTTAATGAACAAGAAATAATAGTGTTAATCAGCAGTATCCTACAACGGAGAAAATCCTTCTCTAGGAATTAGTTTCTTCCCGATCCTGCAGCCTCTCCAAGACACAAACCATTATTGACCTATTGACATAGCTCGAGTGCAAGGGGGCAGTTGTGTAAAACCTTAGTTTGTGTCTCGGAGAGGCTGCAGGATCCAGTAAGTTCAGTAGCACTTCGGTTTCAACTCTTTTTACCATGTCGTAGCTCAGTCGATTAAGGCAGCGTTTGGGATGCTTCCGGACACAGTTTCGAATCCTCGTCACGGCCCTTGTGGATTTGTTCGTTTGATGCATCACGTTAGTGTGATTCCTGGGAGTAATGATGTAAGGGCGAAGAGGCAGAACGGCCTATTGACCTAGCTCGAGTGCATGGGGGGAGTTGTGTAAAACCCTGGTTTGTGTCTTGGAGAGGCTGCAGGATCCAGTGTGTTCAGTAGAACTTCGGTTTCAACTCTTTTTACCATGTCTTAGCTCAGTCGATTAAGGCAGCGTCCGGGATGCTCCCGGACGCAGGTTCGAATCCTCGTCACGGCCCTTGTGGATTTGTTCATTTGATGCATCACGCAATAGTGATTTCTGTGTGTAAATCTGTTTGTAAACATTTGTAAGATTATTAAGGAAACTGACATGATTAAAATTTATGGATGTAAAGTGACAAATGTACGACCCACCATATGGGAATGTATCTTGGGTGAAGTAGACCATTACGCATGACTGTAGTGAAGCATGTTGTATTTGTGTTCGCTTGTGATAGCTATACCATGTCTGCTTCTCTTCTTAAACATGCTACATGTCTGCTTCCCATATGAAACATATCACATGTCAACTTCCATTATGATTCATGCTTCATGTCTGCTTCTCTTGTGATACATGATTCAAGTCTGCTTCCACTGTGATGAATGCTTCATGCCTGCTTTTCTTGTGATTTATGATATATGTCTATTTCCTTTGTAAAACATGCATCATGTCTGCTTCCCTTACGAAACATGGTGCTTGTCTGCTTCCCTTGGGATACACGATGCATATCTGCATCCATTGTGAAACATATTGCATGTGTTCTTATCTTGTGATACATACAGCATGTCTGCTCCCTTGTGATATATTTCTTCCAATGTGATATATTACTTCCATTTCTTCCAATGTGAAAAAAGTTTAAATGTTGAATGCTTCCCTTGTGAAATATTTTGTATGACATATTGCCTTGTGTAACATTCAGTTTGACATATTGCCTTGTGTAACATTTAGTATTACATATTGCCTTGTGTAACATTCAGTATTACATATTGCCTTGTGTAACATTCAGTATTACATATTGCCTTGTGTAACATTTAGTATTACATATTGCCTTGTGTAACATTTAGTATTACATATTGCCTTGTGAAACATTCAGTATGACATATTCCTCTGTCAAACATTCGGTATTACATATTGCCTTGTGATACATGTTACATGTCAGGTTTTCTTGTGGTGCATGCTGCATGCCAAGTTTTTGTATGATGCATGCTGCATATAAGATTCATTTACGAATCATACTACTTGACAACTTTTCTTGAGATACATGTTGTAAGTCAGACTGAAGGCCATTCCAAGAACACAGTTTAAGATGGATCACATCATAAGTCAGATAATATAAAGCCAATCGTTCCCTTAACTAGAATATTTGTGAGATTCAAAACACATCGCTACTATAATTACCATAATTAATATGAAGAGAAGATCAATGAAAAAAGTAGACTTAATTCAAGACGATCGTAAGAGCTTGATTTAATGTAACAGACATGCACAGAACTAGTATTTATTCCTTGGTAGGGCGGAGGAGAGGTCAGTTTATATATATATATATATATATATAATTATATATATTATATAATATATATATATATATTAATATTATATATATTATATATATATAATAATATATATATTATTAGGGGTACCACCTCTGGTGCAATTGCAGGGACCCACATCCTCGAAGAAGAAAACAAAGAGCATTCAGAGAAGATCTTGTGGATTCTCACCGAATACTTAATTCTTTTCTTCTCCTACCACCCCTATTATTTTTTGTATTTTTGTTTTATTTTATTGCAATGCTACAGTTTACAGAGAACACACACACCACCACACAATATATAACAATTAAACAATCAGCGTTCGAAGACCTCGTCCAGCTCCTCGGAGGTTGGGTGCGTACCCAGGATACAGCACGCATTTCCCCTCTGCACTGCGACACTGAGGCGCTGGAACAGGAAACTGGCTGCTCGTGGGTCTCTAGTTTTCCCAATGAGTTCCTCACCAACCTCCTTTAAAAACTTGAGTGCACATTTACCCCAGGCGCCCAGAGTCTCTGAGCCTATCGGCACGAACCTGTAACAACGTTCTAGGTCTCTGTACTTGTGGATTTTCTGGGTCTCCCTGAAGGTGGCTGCCCCACCTCCCTCCGCTGAGCTGTAACGTAAATAGGTATCAGCCAATGTAGATGCACAGGTGTAATCCCACACGACCTGTTTACCTTCCCTCCATGGCTGCAGGGTGACTCCATCTGGGCGTTTTTGGCTGTTGTCAGGTCTGCACAACTGGGGTTCCCTTTGTGCTGGACACCCAGCTGTAGCCAAACTTCTCTTGATGATGTCATTGACTGCCTCGTGTCTGGCAATCTTTCCCTGTGTCTTACGACAGATGAGACCATGGCTGCCGTATTGGTCTGCCCGTGCCTGGCCGCAAATACACCGGTGCTCGGTGGAGATAGGGGCGGCAAGGCGCAGAGCAACACACAATACTTAGGGCCCGATGATCCAGGCGGGTGCCCAAGGCGGAATTAGGGACTGCCAACAGGAAGTCCCCAGCATGGGGGGCTTGCACAGCTAGGAGACGCGCTCTGTCCTTCTGAGAAGCTACGTCCAGCAATGCTTTGGCGATGTTCTCCACTATGGGGCTATCCCATTTGCCTGTTTACCGTCGTTTGGACAAGTTGGTCGGGTGTGTGAATTGGCGAGTGTGTCCCACCGACCAGCTCCTTCCACAAATTTGGGATCACGAATCCCAATGGAGTTCCTTAGGTATTCTGGTAGTATTTCCTTCACTAATTCATTGTAGCACTGGTCGAGGATAAGAATGCCGGCAATGCTAACTGTGTCGCCTTGCGAATACCTATACCCCGAGTCTAACTGGGAGCGTTGCTTGGTCCCACTGGTCATCTTGCAGGAGAGGTTTAACACTTTCATAGTTATTGTCTTTAGGAGTGAATCGTATTCCGTTAATTTTGGGCTGTCAAAAGAAGGAGCACACCTGAGGAAATAGGTAAGTCTGGGCAAGGCCAGGCACCTTGTAAGAAGGTACAACGCATCATGAGCATCCAAAGCCCCTATTCGCGCCTCCATCCTCCTCAGGTCTTTAAGCTTTTCTTCGAGGACTACCTCAATGGCGTTCGAGCCCAGAGGTGCCCCTAGCAGCACACTGTCGGTGGGAGCGATCACTTGGGCTCCTGGCAATAAGATTTGTACTGCATTTATGATTGGTTGGTTGGACGAGATGATTTCACACTTTGATGGATTTAGTGTAAGGCCTAACTCCTCTCCCCTAGATTTCACTAGCTGAAGATCTCCTAGCAGGGATTCCTGTGTCCCTGCCAGGGTGCCATCGTCCAGGAACCAGATGTTGAATTCGCTGGACAACCTACTTGTGACCTCCTTAGCTGCCATGCAGAAAAAAGGGGCAAGTGGGTCTCCCTGCTGGACACCTTCTGCGGAAACAACTTCATGTTCCCCAAACAACAGTGTCGATTCCCTACTGTACCCTGCTGAAACGAAAGGAAGTAGACAAGGAAGCTGGTTCGAACTGCTTCCAGTACCACATCCCTTTTTACCTGGTTGAAGGCATTTTTAAAGTCTAATTTAATTAATGCCTTATTTTCTGGGAGGTCCTTGATATAGGCTCGTGCTGCATGAGCTGCTGCTTCACAGCCATGGGGGACACCAAAACTAGTTGATGGGGTCGAAGCATCGTTGCAGCGTCTATGCTGATTTTTCTGACAGCTGCCCTAGCAACAAGGCGCCGAAGTGTGTTGCCCACGGCAATGGGTCTGACTCCACCATCCTTCTTCTTAGGGCACAAGGGATGCTCCGAGAAGAACGGTTTAATTGTATCTGGGATCACCCGGAGAGACAGTCGTTGACAAACTTCGTGATCTCTGACAGCAGTGTCTCGGCAACTTCGCCGAGAACTGGGTTTGTCATCTCCTTGAGGTGCTGAGGTCTTACTCCAAGTGTATCCCCCTGCTGAGCCTGGTGGAAATGACATGATGGCTTTGTATACCCTGATGCTTGGAGAATAGAGGTCCCATGTCTGGGGCATTTGTGTCCCGAGCAGTGGGTTCCCATGGTACTCTGGGAGGGTGCTTCTCTCTCAGTGAGTCGGCAGTTGCTGTATCTCTAGGGGCGATTGTTTCTTCACTGGTAAGTAACCTAATTGCCCCTACTGTGTGTTGCCCTCTTTAATTGTTCTTGGTCCACTTGTGTTCCAAGCTTAAAATTATCATTGGAACTCTGTGGGTCTTCCACGACGGTTTTTTTTG
>WNGS01163947.1:26176135-26213319 GCA_020271785.1 Procambarus virginalis
AAATTTGACCTTGCATAGTAGGCTGAGAAGTGGCGTTCGTGGCTACTAGGTACGCCATATATATATATATATATATATATATATATATATATATATATATATATATATATATATATATATATATATATATATATATATATTATAATATGCTCTCTGGCTGTCTGAGGATTCGAACCTCAACGCCAGGCGCTCCAAACACCTTAGCAAATCTAGTATTATTACCAATGGACTACGACTGACTAAAAAAAAAATGTGATAGTGAGACTATTACCCAACCCCAGACAGCACTCGGTGGCCAGTGGTCACAGATAATTTTCATCAAATCAATTCACTTTGTGATGATAACGCAAGCCTCATATATACTATAAGCTTGAATGGTCCCCAAGCCAAATGTATCAGAAAAACTCCTACTCGTGAAGGGTCGACCACAGACAGCGAAGCGCTCCAAACACCTTAGCATATTCAGATTTTAGGGTTGGCCGCCTATTACTCTGGCCTGCGGGTATTTGTGTTCACACCCTTACACCCCTCATGACTCTGCCACCACCTAAACCAGTTATTCTATTCCATACCTCAAACTAATCTTCCAGAAATTTCGCTAGGCTACCCCTGTGAATCTGGCCTCCAACTTTGAACAAAGAAACAAACAAGCAACATTCTTTTCTAAACTGTAGATATAATGGAAGGGGTACCCAGCCAGCGGAAGCCGGCGTATACTTATAGTCTGTCTCTCCCCCAATGATATTCCTCTTCTCTCCCCTTTCCACTCCCCGCTCTTCACACATCTTCCCTCGTTCTGCATTTTGTCCTTCTCCCACATCACCCAGTCCTCTCCACCTGCCCTGCCGTCTCTCTCTCCTGCTCCCCTTCCCCCACCCCCCCGTTGTGCTCCCTTCCCCTTTTTCCTCCCTCCCCCTGTCTTGCCCCTCGTCTCCTCCGTTTCTTCGCACCCTTCCCCTCTCACCCATTCTCCCCCACCTCCCCCTCTCACCCCTATCTCCCCACCCTCCCCTCTCACCCCTACTCCCCACCCTCCCCCTCTCACCCCTATCACCCCACCCTCCCCCCTCTCACCCTATCACCCCACCCTCCCCCCGCTCACCCCTATCACCCCACCCGCCCCCCTCACCCCCATCCTCCACCCTCCCCCCCTCTCACCTCTATCACCCCACCCTCCCCCCTCTCCACCCCTATACCCACCCTCCCCCTCCACCCTCACTCACCCCACCCTCCCCCGCTCACCCCTTCTCCCCACCCTCCCCCTCTCACCCCTTCTCCCCACCCTCCCCACTCTACCCCATCCCACTCCCCTACCTACCACCCCACCCTCCCCCCTCTCACCCCTTCCCACTCCCCTCACCCCTATCCCCACCCCTCCCCCTCTCACCCCTATCACCCCACCCCCACCCCTCTCACCCCTATCACCCCACCCTCCCCCTCTCACCCCTATCATCCCCACCCTCCCCCTCTCACCCCTATCCTCCCACCCTCCCCCTCTCACCCCTATCACCTCCACCCCCCCTCTCACCCCTATCACCCCACCCTCCCCTCTCACCCCTATCACCCCACCCTCCCCCTCTCACCCCTATCACCCCACCCTCCCCCCACCCCTATCACACCCCCCTCCCCTCTCACACCCTATCTCTCCCACCCTCCCCCCTCTCACCCCTATCACCCCACCCTCCCCCTCTCACCCCTATCACCCCACCCTCCCCCTCTCACCCCTATCACACCCCCCTCCCCCTCTCACCCCTATCACCCCACCCTCCCCTTCTCACCCCTATCACCCCACCCTCCCCCTCTCACCCCTATCACCCCACCCTCCCCCTCCCCCCCTCTCACCCCACCCTCCCCTCTCACCCCTATCACCCCACCCTCCCCCCTCTCACCCCTTTCTTCCTCGCCGTCCTCCTTCCGCAGGGTACCAAGGGAGGGGGGGGGTACCTGGCGTGGACTGGTCTGTCTGTCTCCTTCTATCCCACTATCTATACATCCACTTTTCTGTCTGTTTATCTATCCATCCATCTATCTATCCATCCATGTATCCATTATCTATCCATCCATGTATCCATTTTCTATCCATCCATGTATCCATTATCTATCCATCCATGTATCCATATCCATCCATCATCCATTCGTCCTTCAATCCATCAATCTATCCATGTTTCATCTATCCAACTATTTCTCCATCTATCCATCGACATGTCCATCCATCCATCTATTTATCCGTCTATCGACTCATTTATTTATCATCTATCGATTCATCTTTATACCCATTTACCCCCATCTATCCATCCATTTATCTATTTTGTATCTATTTATCCAACGACCCTTGCATCTATCCGTCTATCTATCTAACTACCCAGCGGTCCATCCATTAATTCATCTATTCATTCATCTCTCTTCCTTCCATCCTCTATCAAACCATCCATCTACTTCTCTATCTATCAACCTGCTATGTATCCATATTCAATCCATCTATAAGTATCTATCCATTCATATATGATTATATCCAAGAATCTATCTATCTATCCATCCTATATACCTTTCTTGTGGAAAATTTCCCTACCTTTCTACACTTAATATTACACATATAATCAATATTGTATATACTCTAAGACGATTCGTCTTCCATTGCTGTATTTCTTCATTTATCTTTAGTTAATATTTAATTATAACAAAGCCAAAGAATTGCGTGTAATTCTTCTGTTATCCTGTGTAGGGAAATCCCTGTCATGTGACACATGCCACGTTTGCAGGGGAGTTAACAGTGAATTAATATTCAGTCCCCAACCCCACACATAATAATGTTGTAAATAATTAATTAAAATGTTCACTTATGGATGTCAACTAACAAACTCACACAAAACATAGGAACATAGAAAAGACCTACTACATCCTATTTGGAAGCAAATTAACAAATACAATTCAGCTTCAGATAGACAATTTTAACATCGGCAATAACAATAATGGGAAGTTCCTTGGTCTATACCTAAACAAGAGACTCAACTTCAGCACCCAAATACAACATATACCAAAGAAAGTCTCAAAAACGGTGGGTATACTCTCTAAAATCAGATATTATGTTCCAAACACTGTTCTCCTCTCACTATACTACGTGCTAATCTATCCCTGTCTTTCATAGAGTATCTGTGCATGGGGTTCAACCACTGCAAACTACCTCAAGCCCATCATCACCACCCAGCAAAATCTGCTATCAGAACAGTAACAAGCTCTAATTTCAGACAACCTCAGCCCCCCTTAATTAAATTCCGAAACATGCTAAATATAAACTCACTCCACACATTCTCTTGTGCCACTTACATTTACAAAACCCTGTTCTTAAATGAAAACCCTGTTCTGAAACTCTTCCTGGACCGATGTAACAGAACCCATAAACACCACACCAGTAACAAATATCTCTTTAATATCCCCAGTGAAACCTAATCTAAGTAAACACTATGCAAATAAAGGGACCTAATCTATGGGACTCATTTCCTAACGAGTTGAAAAGCTGTTCCACTTTTGCCTTATAAAAAAATAAAACCAAAAATTACAAAATTTAATCTTCATAATTTCCTACCTAGTGCTTTAACTTAAACTGTATCTTGTACTACCCAATCCTCCAATATATGTACCTAAGCCATGCAACCTCACCATTGTAATCATTGCTATCATCTTATATCATGGCTGCTATATTGAACGCATGTTTTACTGCATTATACCTTCAAATAATCATCAAATTATGCTACAATGAATCTGTTGATAACCCTCAAATTGTACTTTATTGTGCCTACTAGTCTTTGTTAAATTTACTTACAATGTACCTGTTAACATTTTTTTTCAATTTTGCTAAAAAATGCCTATTTAAAATTATCTGTTAGATTAAAGACCTACTCAAAACGCTATGCATGGCTTTACAAGAATGTAAAAACATCAATGCTTTGTACTCTTATAAACCCAATTCACCTTCTTGTAAATATATAAATAAATAAAATAAATAAATAAATATCTACCCATCAATAATTTCGATTGATAGACTATATCTACCTCAAAAAATAAATAATAAACACCCCAGCTTGTGTAGGAAACGATTTGTTGGGAATTTAATATCATTCAGTCCACTTTAAATTCATACAGCCCACTGTATATAAACTTCACACAGTCCACTGTCCACGAAATAAATAAATTAACGTAAGAAATAAATTAATAAATTGTAAATAAATCAATAAATCCCACGAGTCAATTTTCCCCAATTAATTGGTCCTTCATACGTAGATCATATCTATGATCAATAATAAGAACTAGTGCCATAAATAATTTAACAAAAAATTAGCAGTAGAAAGAGAGCATCTGTAAACCAATTCATCTATAAACAATATATTAAACAAATAATGCCAGTCAGTAGCCCCCCTCACAGAGTTTTCACAGAGTAACATACACCAGATTCGTGGAGTGTTATATCCGCGGAGATTACCGCACACATTAAATCCAACCAAATTGTGGCTACACCTTCACAGAGTTTATCTATAATAAATTTGTGGTGTTTAATTTCGCGAAGTGAGTAAGAAAGGAATTAATACTTCCAAATAACATAGAGGTTAATGAGAGGCTATCATCACCTGTATATAATTGGTATATAATTGGTGTTATATAATTATATAAAGGTGTATATAATTTCTCTTGCATAGAGAATTATTAAACATATAAATAAACCCAATTAAAATATATTGCACTCTTGTACTAACTACACAATATTATATTTAATATACTAATTTTCAACCCACTACAGGGTTGGATGTTAACATTGACTAGTTAAACTAATTATTGAACAGCCTAGTACCATAATTAATTGTGCAGACCCCTATTTCGGGTCTGCACAATTTCGGTACACAAACACAAGTTGTATTTTGTATCTACAATTCTTTATCTATTTACCTATAATCATTTCACATTTGAGTGTTAATTAGTGTCTACACCAAACAAGTGTGATTTTGAGGAGCTAACCTAAAGTACTTCCAGGACACTGATTACCGCTCAAAGTATTTGTGTATGATTAAACATATATATTATGTTTATGTACTAACCTCCAAGGAGGTAGGATTTAAGCTTAGTGACAGCAAATTTAATCCTAGGCTACTTCCATCAGTCCTTGCTCAGAATTCTTGAGCAAGTACCCTAGTTACATTGATAATAATAATATTGGTCCTACAAATCCAATCAAACAGCGAGCATGGCTACTAGAGAAATGAAATTAAAACAAACCCTGATAAGACTTAAGGGTCACTTAACATGACAGATTATTAAGTGCAATGATCTGTCTCAACAATCTGCAGTTGATTATGTGCAACTCGAAACCTACTTTCAAGTAGGAATAAGTAAATTTGAGCAAGTTAAGCACCAGATAAAAAGTATCTAGCTGAAATTGTCAACACTAATCTAACCACTGAAGAATTAGGTGATATCATGGCTGACCTAGCACGATATGAGGATGATACTCAAGCCAGGTTGGATTCATCAAAATAATTCCCCAGAACAAGGCAACATCAACAGTTTCATCTAATCTGAGTCAAGCTGAAGCTCGACTCCCTCTAATTAATTCACCCACTTTCTCAGGAACAAACCAGGAAGATTGGGATGAATTTTGTAAAAAATTCGTAGACCTTCTGGACTCAAAACCATTCTTACCCATGAGGAGTAAATTTTCTTATCTGCAAGGTCAATTATCAGATGAAGATAAATCAGCAGTATCCCATCTGAGATAATTAGCGATGGTGATGACCTCGCAGTACAACTCCTCAAGGATAATTATGCTGATCCAGAAGTAAGAACTTCACACATAGTTAATGAGCTGTTGCATTTACCCCTCACCGGAGGCTATAGTTGATTCATTCCAAATCTTTAAACTGGAGGTTGAGTCCATGATCATGGCTCTCAGCCTAACGGCCAATACAACCGACGCTGAGAGGGTCTTGAAAATAATTGTCCAGGAAAAAATACCTAGGGACATACTGAGACAAATGAGTGTTCACTACAATAAAAGTGTTTTATCCTTAAGTGAAATATCTAAGGGTTTACATTCAGTAAATCATCAACAACCTACACATGACAAATTAAAACCACCAAGTAAACCTTCAGAAACCATTAATAGTAAGCCACAGAGTACAAAAGATACTCCAACTAAATCTAAACAATCTAATTCTACACCAAAGTCTAACCAATACAATGTGGCACATATGCAATGGAACCCTCATAGCCAATAGTTACTGTGTCACACAAGGCGGTGACTCCAGCAGGTGCTGTAGGCTGTGGAACATATTTGTTTTGTCAAGAGGAACATTCAGTGTACCACTGTACCAATTATCATGATCGTGACACATGTGTCAAGCGACTCAAAGAGTTGCAAAATTGCAAGAGGTGTCTCAGGAAACACAACACCATCGACTGTGAGACCCAATTACACACCTGTAATAGGTGTAACAAGTGTCAGCATCATACAGCACTGTGAGGGGACACAAATTAAAGTCTCCAAACCCCAAGGTGGAAGATAAAAATCCTACCACAGTACTGCAAGTTGCGACAGAAAATCAGTGTCCTATCGACAAAGTCCAAAAATAATGCGACATTGCCTACTGCCCAACATACCATCCAAACTAAGAAGGCCAGGGTCCATACCCAAAGGTTGTTTGACCAAGGGTCCCAGAGAACATTTATCACACAAAAGGTGGCAGATGATCTACAATTAATGCCTGTAACTCAGGTGACATTAAATATATCGGGGCTCCAAGCTGATACAAGACCTCAAGTCTACCAGGTAGAGCAACCATCAGTACGTTTGGGCAGCTACGTCTGTCAGGTACAAGACATTGTGGTGGAAACAATTCCAACGGACGTACATGTACAAGGTCTGGGAGCTACTGGCAAATTTCTGAGAAATAGGAGAATAAAATTGTCAGATAAAATTAAGTCTGATCACCTCACCGACATGAGGAATCCTTGTAGGTATAAACAACTATTACAAATTCATCACTGGTCCAACTAAATATAAGGGTATAAACATGTTAAATTCTGCTGGAGGCAAATTATTCACAGGCCCTGTATTAAGCCTATGCCTGCAGACAAACAATACAAATATAAATTTTAATTTCTCAGCTGATTATACAACTCCAGTTGAAATATACTGGGGGAATGGAATGGAATCATCAGGGGGAAGTACTAAGCCATTACGACTATATAGCACTTGGAAGGGGTCAGGATAAGGATTGGGGATGGGAAGAGGGAAAGGAATGGTGCACAACTACTTGGACGGTCGGGGATTGAACGCCGACCTGAATGAAGCGTGACCGTCGCTCTACCGCCCAGCCCGAGTGGTTGGACATATACTGGGAGAGAATATAGCCGAATATAATAGCAGAGATATCATATCATCCTTTAAAGCTGAAAATGTGTTCATGAGGCCTCAGTGGCAAATCAGTGAACAGTAACATATACAGCTACAAGTCACTATGACTTATGTCACTGAACCCACTGCAGTCTCAGATCCATCGTCGACTTTAATGATTGAGTACATTCAATCTCTAAATTAACTAAATTTTATTATTAATTTGTCAGCAACTAAACTCCAGCAAATAAGCACAAAGGAGCTAAGCTGACTATATAAATCCGATGATTAAGTTTGATAAAATTATTATTTAGCCGAGATGTATTCCATGGGCCTCAATGGCTAATCAGTCACCAGTGCCCTGAACAAGTTACAAGTCACTGTGTCTAATGTTGCTGATCCCACTGCAGTCCCAGAATCATACTTGTCTGTAGTAATTTATCATTCAGTCCTCTGGGCTAAATAAAATTTTATTAGGCTAGAAATTTATCCTCACAAGATTTAGCTGGGAAATGAAATCACCTAAAGAATTCCAACACCTGCAATTCTGATACAGGACATCCGTCCGGTACGAATTCACATACAAATGTGCCATTACTAACAACTAACATCAAATTTATTTAATAATTCTGAGGAGGAATATCAGTGTTTGGCAGTTCTAAATATGGGACTCCGACTGTGATCGCCCTCCCCCCGGAATTATGGCAGAAAAACTACATCATATACTAACTTACAATACAATATGCAGATAATATTGCTGCTAATTTACTACTAACAAATTAACTAAAAAAAAACGAGATTGGAGTGGAATTTTCCTCAGAAGAAAATGAGGGTATCATTGCCACATCGCTATTAAATTCACCAGCTAATAATATTGGGAATTCTTCTTAAAGCATCAGTCTCTAGACTGTAAACACCAAAAAATCATTTCCCTTGAACGAACTTAATTATCAGTACTAAAATTGATTAACTATAAACCCTCTTTCTACTTCTTGATAAAACACATCTGGAGAAAAGCCGATGCGAGGAAGAGGGTCGACGTCATTAATTTTAACAACAAAGGTCTCGTTAGGAGCTCGCTTGAAGCTCCGCAATTATTTTCTTCTAGGCTAAGTGTTGTGGGAAGTAAACTGCTCCCATTATCAGTACGACCTTCGTCAACAACAAAGAAAGTGTTCTGCATCTGGTAACCTGTTAAATCTAGTCATTTGTGGCCAGTAATGTTGGTAGATTAAGGTACTAGTTAGAACGCATGGTGAATCACCCAAAAAGGGTAAATATTAATTAAGTCTTATCTAATAAATTAGAATAATTTCCCCAGATATCACTCTTATCAACATGCGTCATATATAGGTTACGATTATTATAGTGGGTGCCTTTTGACAGGTGAAATTGAAAGGGAAGAAGAATTAGCAATCAACTATAGTTACTATATGATACAACACGTGACATGTGATCATCCCTATTCATATCTGGTTGTCCAGCCAAAGTCAACAATACAGATAAGCTGTATTTTTCCATTTTATTTACTAATCCATGTAGTATTAACACTGTAGACATGTATCCATGTCTACCAATCGATAATTTCCTTTGATTAACTATATATAAATAATAAAACTACAAGTTTGTGTAGCAAACGATTTCTGTGAATTTAATATCATACAGTCCACTTTAAATTCATACAGTCCGCTATCGAAGTAAATAAATTAACGAAAGATATAAATTAATAAATTGTAAATAAAAAAAGTAAATCCTACGAGTCAGTTTTCCCCACAATACTAGCTACTCTATAAATTATTACTACACATAACCTAAACACTATTTAGTAAATAAATAATATTCTTAAATTATAATCCTAGTAGTAAGATCCTAGATCCTAGTAAAGACCTTAGTTAGAACTGATTTAATATCGACTCTTTCCCGAAACTAACAAAATAATCAAGCGTCAATAAATGTGTAGGGAAGGAGACAGTAACCATCATACCCAGCCATCAAACAGACGTGGCGGCTAGTCATCACTAGTTTGTCACCTTATTACACATCATCATGTCTTACAACCAAAATTAGATTCGCCGACACCTGGGAAGTAACAATTTCCGGCGCACAACATTTAGTATCTATTGGCCAGTAATAAGCAGCGTAGATATTTCCCGGACATGTTGCCGACAATTTAAAACAAAAGGTAAGATTTTAAGACCAATTTATATTAATTACTTGATTTAAATTTGTCACATATATTTTATGTAGGAGATTACTTTGTACCTTGCTGGCAGGCACAGTGTACTCTGGACAAGAAGATACCATATTATGGTAGTCTAACCACGAGGAGACGCCATTGTTCATGTGTCCGCATTGTGCTCGGGGGCAAATACGTTATCAGAACTTTATTACCAAAACAGCTAAGCTGTCCTAATTTTTACTAACTCCAGGATACAGCAAGATGTTTCCATCAATCTATATAAATAAAAATGGAAATGTTCGTATGTTCAAAATCACTTATCTCCGAAAGTTCTTCACTGATTGCTTTGAAATTTTCACACAATGTTCCATTCTCAGTCGAACGGCTTTTTATATACATACTATATTGACGTCACGTCTGTGACGGAAAAAAAAACGTTCTTTTTTTGAAAAAAACTATGTTTTTAATGTGTTTTTCAAGTGAGAAAATTCTTCGAAACATCTTTTATCGATTCCTTTGAAATTTTGACACGACGTTTCATTCGAATAGGCGCGTGTTTTTGTATATCTACTACATACATGCTTACCTCTGACAAGAAAAACATGATTTTTTTTAAAACAGTGCCATCTGTTGGACGTAAGAGCAACACACTCTGTGATCTCCCAACATTCTTCACCGATTACTTCGAAATTCTGACACAACGTTCCATTAGAATATACACGTGTTTTTATATGCATACTAATAGATGATACACCTGTGACAGGTAAAAACATGTTTTTTTCAAAAACAGCGCCATCTGTTGTACGTAATAGCAACATTTTCACTATACTAAATATGTTACGAATTCCATTTCAGTGTTTCTGATTGCATTCATAAATTGAATTTACATATAATTAAATTGAATTTAAATAAACAGCACCATCTGTTGCACGTAAGAGCCCCACATGCTATAATAGATATGTTATGATTCCATTTCAATATTTTTGATTGCAATGACAAATTAAATTTTCATAAATATCGATTAATTTTCATTTTATTTAATTACTAGCTGTACCCGGCCAAGCGTGTCTGTAGGTCAGCAATGCATGTGCATTGCTGAGCCACAGCTGAGCCACATTGCTGAGCTTTCCCTATCTCCCAGTCCACCCCACCATTCCCCCTCTCCCTCATCCCATCATCCTCCCAACCATTACCCACTCACCCGTCCCCTCGTCCTCCCACCATTTTCCTCTCCCCCATCCCTATGTCCTCCCCACCATCCCCCATTCCCCACCATCGTTGCTGAACAGCAGCAACCCTCCCCCTGTCTCCCATTCCTCCTCACCATTTCCCCTTCCCTCATCCCCTCATCCTCCCGACCATTCCTCACTCCCCCGTCCCCTCGTCCTCCCTACCATTCCACACTCACCCGTCCCCTCCTCGTCCCCACCATTTCCTCCCACTTCCATCCCTATGTCATCCCCACCATCCACCACTCCAACGTCCCCTCGTCCCCCTAACCATTCCCCACTCCATCGTTCACTTCACCATCTCCCACTTCTCCGTCCCCTCATCCTCCCAACCATACCCCCCATCCTTCCCACAATTCCCCACTTCCTTGTTCCCTTGTCCTCCCCCACCAATCTCCATTCCCCTGTCCCCTCGTCCCCACCATCCACAACTTCTCCGTCCCCTTGTCCTCCCCACCATTACCCTCCCTTCTCCTGTCCCATCGTCCTCCCCCAACCCGTCCTCGCAAATTCGTATAGTCAATATTGACTTATTAAATGCGTGCATAGGTGACATACTAAACATAATAGTTTACCTTGAAAAGCTTCATAGAAAACACCGACCTTACCTAACCTTGCTAGTATGTTAAGATAAGCATCTTATAGCTTCGTAATTACAATTGTTACTTAACCTATTATAGGTATAGGTTAAGTAATAATTGTAATTACGAAGCAATAAGATGCTTATCTTAACATACTAACAAGGTTAGGTAATGTCGGTGTTTTCTATGAAGCTTTTCAAGGTAAACTATTATGTTTAGTATATCACCTATGCACGTATTTAATAAGTCAATATTGACTATACGAATTTGCGAGGACGGGTTGCCTCCCCACCATCCCCCACTCTCGTCCACTTGTCCTCCTCACCATTACCTGCTCCCTCATCCAATGCATTCCCAAATGATCTGATGTCCTCATCAGAAAATTAGGAACATCAAATGATCTGATGTTCCCATCACTGAAATATAAGAAAAACAATTATAAAACGAAATGAAAACAATGAAATAAAGATAAAATAAACAATACTCACGAAATGAACGGTATGGTAAACAACACAGCTCAATTCCAACACAATGCCACACAAAATAATTAAATCAAAATGAAAATAATTCGAAATCTATGAAAATCCATTTTATTAATGTAATTGGAGAAATTGAAATGGAATCGAAAAATATTTTGTATAGCGTGAGTTGCTCTTACGTGCAACAGGTGGCGCTGCTTTAAAAAAAATCATATTATTACCTGTCACTCGTGTGGTATCTATACTTACACTCATGATATGAACGGAATGGTAAGCAACACAGCTCATTTCCAATGCTATGTCACCCAAAATAATTAAATAAAAATGAAAATAAATCGATATGTATGAAAATTTAATTTGTCATTGCAATCAAAAACATTGAAATGGAATCGTAACATATCTATTATAGCATGTGGGGCTCTTACGTGCAACAGATGGTACTGTTTCTTAAAAAACAAGAATGTTTCAACCTGTCACAGGTGTGGCATCTATATTTATACTTACAAAATTAACGGTATGGCAAGCAACACAGTTCAAATCCAACACAATGTCACACAAAATAATTTAATAAAAATTAAATAAATCGAAATCTATGAAAATTCAATTTGTCAATGTAGTCGGAAACACTGAAATGGAATTCATAACATATTTAGTAAAGTGAATGTGTTGCTATTACGTGCAACAGATGGCACTGTTTTTAAAAAAACATGTTTCTATCTGTCACAGGGGTGGTATCTATATAGTAGGCATATAAAAACTCACGCATATTTGAATGGAACGTTGTGTCAGAATTTCAAAGTAATCGGTGAAGAACTTTGGGAGATTACAGCGTGAGTTGCTCTGACGTCCAACAGATTGACCTGTTTTTCTAAAAAATCATGTTTTTTCCTGTCACAGGTAAGGCATGTATGTAGTAGGTATATAAAAACACGTGCCTATTCGAGTGCAATATCGTGTTAAAATTTCAAAGCAATCGGTAAAGAGGTTTCGAATATTTCTCTCACATAAAAAACACATGGACACACAGTTTTTAAAAAAAAAATTTTTTTTCCGTCACAGACGTGACATCAATATAGTATGCATATAAAAACCCGCTCGAATGAGAATGGAACATTGTGTGAAAATTTCAATGCAATTGGTGAAGAACTTTCAGAGATTTGTGATTTTGAACAAACAAACATTTCCATTTTTATTTATATAGATTTTGTGTGACATAGCGTTGGAAATGAGCTGTGTTGTTTACCATACCGATCATTTCATGAGTGTAAGTATAGATGCCACACGAGTGACAGGAAATAACATGATTTAAAAACAAAAAACAGCGCCACTTGTTGCACGTAAAAGCATCTCACACTATACTACATATGTTTCGATTCAATTTCAATTTTTCCAATTTCATTGATAAATTGAATTTTCATAGATTTCGAATTATTTTCATTTTTATTTAATTATTTTGTGTGACATTGTGTTGGAATTGAGCTGTGTTGTTTACCATACCGTTCATTTCGTAAGTATAGTTTATTTTTATATTTATTTCATTGTTTTTATTTCGTTTTTTAATTGTTTCTTATATATCAGTGATGGGAACATCAGATCATTTGATGTTCCCAATATTCTAATGAGGACATCAGATCATTTGGGAATGCATTGGACGAGGGAGTGGGTAATGGTGAGGAGGACAAGAGGACGGGAGTGGGGGATGATGGGGAGGACGAGGGGACGTTGGAGTGGCGGATGGTGTGGATGACATAGGGATGGAGGAGGGAGGAAATGGTGGGAACGATGAGGGAACGGGGAAGGGGGGAATGTTTGGGAGGACGAGGGGATGGGGGAGTTAGGAATGTTTGGGAGGACGAGGGAATGTGGGAGGGGGAAATGGTGGGGAGGAATGGGAGACAGGGGAAGGGGTGCTGCTGTTCAGCAACGATGGTGGGGAATGGGAGGTGGTGGGGAAGATGAGGGGACAGGGGAGGGGGAAATGGTAGGGAGGACGATTGGACAGGGAAGTGGGAGATGGTGGGGAGGACGAGAGGACAGTAGAGTGGGGAAGAGTTAGGAGAACAAAGGGACGGTGGAGTGGGGGATGGTGGGGAGGACATAGGGATGTGGGAGGGGAAATGGTGGGGAGGACGAGGGGACAGGTGAGTGGGTAATGGTTGGGAAGATGAGTGGATGGGGAAGAGTGGAAATAGTGGGGTATACTGGGAGACAGGGAAAGGCTGCTGTGGCTCAGCAATGCACATGCGTTGCTGAGCCACAGCAACGCGTGGCCGGTTGGAGCTAGTTTTAAATAATAAACATTAACAATAAATTCAAATTGATTAAATAAAATACTTGCTCTTGCCGATTCTACTAACAATTTAAACCCACCAAGTTTGTGGGATATATTTGTGAGGAGAATTAGCAAAATGCAGTCCACTTTTTACCAGCATATTTACAGTCCAATATTAAATTTAAATTAAATAAATTCCTCCTGCAAGTATTTATTCACATATTGATCTATACATCCTTCCGTCTGTGCATCCATCTATCTGTGCATCCATCTCCCAAGACCACTAGAGGAAGTGAGGGGTCTAGTGGTCTTGGGAGATGGTGGTCTTTGGGGTGTTGAAATACCCCAGAATTACCATCTCTTTTAAGGCTCTGAGTGTGGTGCAGTGGGTTAACGCGTTACCTGTTATGCCTGGAGTTGGAAGGCTTCTGTGCTGGCTAGGGTTCGAGTCTCCTGGTGGGAAAGTGTTCTATAGTTGAATAACTACTCTTGCGTGTTTAGGCAAGTTGGGCATAAGCATAGACACAGTGTCTTCCCATATTCAACAGGGACTTGATGAAAAAAACGTAAATTTGACCCCTCACTTCCTCTAGTGGTCTTGGGAGATGGTGGTCTTTGGGGTGTTGAAATACCCCAGAATTACCATCTCTTTTAAGGCTCTGAGTGTGGTGCAGTGGGTTAACGCGTTACCTGTTATGCCTGGAGTTGGAAGGCTTCTGTGCTGGCTAGGGTTCGAGTCTCCTGGTGGGAAAGTGTTCTATAGTTGATTAACTACTCTTGCGTGTTTAGGCAAGTTGGGCATAAGCATAGACACAGTGTCTTCCCATATTCAACAGGGACTTGATGAAAAAACGTAAATTTGACCCCTCACTTCCTCTAGTGGTCTTGGGAGATGGTGGTCTTTGGGGTGTTGAAATACCCCAGAATTACCATCTCTTTTAAGGTTCTGAGTGTGGTGCAGTGGGTTAACGCGTTACCTGTTATGCCTGGAGTTGGAAGGCTTCTGTGCTGGCTAGGGTTCGAGTCTCCTGGTGGGAAAGTGTTCTATAGTTGAATAACTACTCTTGCGTGTTTAGGCAATATATATATATATATATATATATATATATATATATATATATATATATATATATATATATATGTATTGGTAATAGTCTTTCTTGTAAACATATGTTGTTGAATATGACTGAAAAGGTAAGATTAATAATTCTAACACGAATCTTCTCAAAATTTCTTATGTTTTTCTTCACTGTCGGTGGTAATAAAAATAACAATTCTCCAAAATTCATTTTTTAATTGTCTGACGCTTGAACGCGTTTCGTAATTTGTATTACGTTTTAAAAGACTAAATTTACCACAAATTCTTCGTACTTATACTCTATTGGATGAGGTGATATGGTACAAAAGTTTTGGGTGAGGTGACAAACACAAGACAGAACACGAAACAATGGGTATAAATTGGATAAGTGAACATATGAATGGAAGTAACTGCAGAAGGTATATTGGCCCATACTTCCTGTTGCTGCTTCCATTTTGGTTCGGGGTCTTGAAGTAGGTAGAATATAGTTGTGCATTAATTGGCTGTTGATTGCTGCTATTGACTTTTTGATGTGTAGTGCCTCGCAGATGTCAAGCCGCCTGCTATCGCCGTACCTATCGATGATTTCTGTGTTGTTTGTTAAGATTTCTCCGGCGATGGTCTGGTTGTGGGAAGAGATTATGTGTTCCTTGATGGCTCCCTGTTGCTTATGCATTGTTAGTCGCCTAGAAACAGACGTTGTTGTCTTTCCTATAGCCTGATTTCTTTGGGGCTTTCAGTCCCCAAGTGGGCATTTAAAGGCATAGACGACGTTGGTCTCCTTCAAAGCGTTCTGCTTGGTGCCTGGCGAGTTTTTCATGAGTAGATTGGCCGTTTTTTTGGTTTTATAATAAATTATCAATTATATTTTCTGATTTTTGTCTATAGGGATGACGTTCCTATCAACAATATCTTTCAGGACCCTTTCCTCCGTTTTATGAGCCGTCGAAAAGAAGTTCCTATAAAATAGTCTAATTGGGGGTACAAGTGTTGTGTTGGTTGACTCTTCAGAAGTTGCATGGCGTTTTACCTTTCTTTTTATGATGTCTTCAACGAAACCTTTAGAGAAGCCGTTGTTGACTAGGACTTGCCTTACCCTACAGAGTTCTTCATCGACTTCTTTCCATCCTGAGCTGTGCCTTAGAGCACGGTCGACGTAAGCATATTTTTTTTTTTTTTTTGAGATATATACAAGAGTTGTTACATTCTTGTACAGCCACTAGTACGCGTAGCGTTTCGGGCAGGTCCCTGGAATACGATCCCCGCCGCGAAGAATCGTTTTTTCATCCAAGTACACATTTTACTGTTGCGTTAAACAGAGGCTACAGTTAAGGAATTGCGCCCAGTAAATCCTCCCCGGCCAGGATACGAACCCATGACATAGCGCTCGCGGAACGCCAGGCGAGTGTCTTACCACTACACCACGGAGACTGTAAACATTGACAACACTCCTCTTGTACCTGTCGGGGCAGTCACTATTGGCATTGCGGCACATTCCTATTTTTGTTTCTTTGGTGTAGACTGCAGTATGGAAGCCTCCGCTCTTTTCCATGACTGTTACATCCAGAAAGGGCAGCTTCCCATTGTTCTCCATCTCGCACGTGAAACTCAACACAGAATTCCGCTCAAATGCCTCCTTCAGCTGCTGCAGACATCTGGCATCAGGTTCCTGTGTAAAAATGTCGTCAACATACCAGCAGTATATGGTAGGTTTCAAGCCCATGTCAACTAAGACCCTCTGCTCGATGGTGCCCATGTAGAAGTTCGCAAACAGGACACCTAGGGGAGAACCCATGGCGACCCCATCTGCTTGCTTATACATGTGCCCATCTGGGCTCACGAAGGGTGCCTCTTTAGTGCAGGCTTAGAGTACTTTCCTCAGTATGCTTTCTGGCATGTCAAGAGGAGTGCAAGCCGGGTCACGATGCACTCTGTCTGCTATCATCCCGATTGTCTCGTCCACAGGTACGTTGGTAAATAGTGACTCCACATCCAACGAGGCTCTTATCCCCGTGGCCCGTGCTCCACGCAGTAAGTCGACAAATTCCTTGGGAGACTTCAAGTTGAAACCACAGGGTACGTAAGGAGTCAGCAACCCATTGAGTCGCTTAGCCAGTCTGTATGTGGGTGTGGGTATCTGGCTGATGATTGGCCGAAGAGGGTTTCCTGCCTTGTGGGTCTTGACATTTCCATAGGCATACCCAGGTTTGTATTCCTCAACAACTTTTGGCAGGTGGAGTCCGGATTTCTTGGCGTTCACAGTTTCGATCAATCTGTTTACCTTCGTTTTCAATTCGGATGTAGTGTCCTTTGTTTCGTGGGTAACGAAGGACACTACAGCCGAATTCATCTAACTATCCATCTACCCATTTATCTGTTCATCTAACTATCCATCTCTCCATCCATCTATTTATCCATGCATCTGTGCATCAATCTATCCATCCACCTAACCATTTATCTAACTATCTATCCATCCTCCCAATCACCTGTCTATCCATATTTATATCCGCTTATCAATCCATCTATCTACCCATCCATCTATCCAACTATAAACCCATCTATGCAATCATCTACCATTAACCATAGGTATGCAGCGTGTCCCTCTGGGCCGAGGTTTCTTTTCTAATTATTTTATAGGTTGTTTTCGTCTCCAGGGGATGTATCTTTGGAGTTTTTCTTAGCCCGATTGAGCTCATTCAGTGTGAAAGGAATATTAGTGTCAAAATCTTCTGTACCTGTTGTTAAGATTCTGTGTCACCTTTCAATACACCTTTCCACTACCTGTCATTAATTTTTTTGGAGCAGCCAGATTTATAACCGTTCTCACGATGGACCAATAGCCCACTGCTTCTGTGTACTTACTTACTTATTAACTTACTTACTTACTTGCTTACTTACTTACTTACAGTGATGGATATTTCATCTTGGTTTCAAAGATAACCAAGGATGGATATATGGCAGTGTAACAGCGTTAGCTGAATGTTGATGGATGGCTGAGTTTGACGAGTGCCATTGAACATTGACGAGTGCCTCGTCAATGTTCAATCTTTTATTGAAGTTTTATCTATCGATTATTTTATTGTAGTTTGTCAGGATATCTCTGGTTTAGAGACCACTGTTGCGGTGTTGGTTCTGGTGGTGATGTTATCGCTGACGGACCACCCAACCCACAACTCGACAAATGCTCATATTTCACTAGGAGGTCACACTAGGCACTTCTGGCTCTTGGAGAGGGGCTCAACGTCACACGTTTAGGGGATGCGGCTCCAACACGCAGCCTTGTTGTCACGTGCACACACCCACTCGAGCTGCTGTGACTCCCCACTCTCTCCTTATGGAATATGACCTCCTCAATCCCCTTTGTCTTCCTAGACTTCTGTCTTACCCTGTCCACAGCAGTGGTTCCTGTTTCTTGCTCTCTCTCCCCTTCTTGGCTATTTCTTGGGAAGCCTCACTGGGACAAGTGCAAACACCAGCAAATTTGGATACATTTACTGGACGAAGTACATACACAATACACGCATACGTATAATAATAATGATGAATCCTGTACTCTGTACTATTATAATCAGGTTGCACTCCAACACCATCAGAACTCTATCCTCAGCTTACTAAGTGGTATCCTATCTCTTGGTATTACCTAATGTTATCAACCTCCTCAAGTAGATTAAGTCTTACAATATAATGTTACACTACCATCAAGAGAATGTATACATATATATATACCTATAAACACATATAAGGCAAATCAGCATTTGAATGCAATAAATATATATATATATCAGTATAAATGATCCGTGCCACACAAGGAATCAATCGACCATTCTATCAGTCTTAGAACACATATGTATCTGTAGGTACTCCTGCCTACGTCTGTAGCTCTAAATTTCAATATACACTTCTTGGCACATAAATGGCAAACGATCACTCACCTCTCACTGCGTCGTTCACGCTAATGACAAACACTCTCACCTCCATACAAGTGATCATTTAGAACTATTTCACTACCCTGACAACTTCAGGTTCCTCATGGCTTAAACACCAGGATCCTCTGCAGCTCCTCCAGGCTGCTACCATGAAGATTCCTTGAACAACTATGGTGCTTCCCTACTCCTATTAGGATCATCCACAGCTCTCCTGGCTGCTGCACCATAAGTTTCCTCGAATAACTGTGGCACTTCGCCACCTCTGCAGAAGCACGTGACACTCCTCACAGCTCGAGGTCCTCTCCTTCCCTACCTTGGAGTCTCACCAACTACTCCCTCTGTGCTGGTTTCGAAGTCCTCAGCAACTTCTTCCCCAAAGACAAACCTGCAACCCATTTGCACTCCAATAAAATGTTTCCCCTTTAACTCATAAACAAAATTAATCACACAATATCTTTGCCCCACTCCCTATCTGTCCTCTACATTTAATGAGAGTGGACTCCCCCGTGGGCGGGTCCATGCGCCACCTCGCTGGGCGAGTCCATGCGCCACCTCGCTGGGCGAGCCTCACTCACGCTGGGAGGGGCCTCCTCCCTCAGGAGCCGGGCTCCTTCAGTTGCCCGCCAGCGCTCAGAGAAGACGGACGTCGCTCCGCGCTCCTCCCACTTCACTCTCTTATTTTAGGCTCTCTGCCATACCAAACATTTCTAACTTGAAAATAAACATTGCTACTGTCGCTGGGCACACGACCAACTACAAGCAAACACTATGAACTGGCTTAAATCGGGCTTACCACAGATTATCTGGTCGAGGGCGCTTCTCCCTCTGACAACGTCTGACCAGGGCGCTTGTCACAGCCCACAAAACTGTCACTGGGCGGCTTAATACTCTCTCCTCGCCGTCCAGGTCTTGAGGCCGCAACGTCTTCAGCTCGATTCAACAGCTGGAACGTCTGCACCTTCTCTTCTCTTGGAGATAATATCACTAGGGCTTCCCTCCTGGCGGGAGCTCAACGAAGCGCGGCTTTCCCCCTGCGATGTTCGGCCTCAAGTGAGGTCATCGCCCTCCACAAGCGAGCCTCACGCCTCCAGTAACTTGTCCACATCTCCTAACAAGTCAANCCTTTTACACTAATCACTTTATATGGTTTTGTATCATACGGCATATCTACTTTCCCTCTTTTTCTTTTTAACGAGAACAGTATCTCCAACCTTTATGAATTGTTCCTTTGCACGTTGATCATGAGCAATTTTCATTTTGCCCTTGGCTAGTGCATCCTTCTGAGCGAGACGTTTATCCGTTACCTTGGCTGGCATGACAGGTAGTGCGATTCTCATAGGACGTCCAAATAAAAGTTCGCCAGGCGACTTGCCCAGTGTTCCATGCGGTGTTGCACGGTAGTTCCTGAGAAAAGCATACATAGCTTGTTTCCAGGATCGTCCTTCGGCATGAGCACAGCGTACAGCTTTCATGAGAGGTTGCATGAATCTCTCGACTTCTCCATTTGCTTGTGGATGTAGTGGCATCACACGGCGGTGTTTGAATCCAATATGCTCAGCAAAGTTGACGAAGTCTTGTCCATTAAATGGCGGTCCATTGTCCGTCTTGACAACTTCAGGAATGCCAAAGTTTGAAAAGATCTTGTCGAGTTTCGGGATGACAGCCTTTGCAGATGTGGAAGTGATGATTTCTACTTCTGGATAACGTGAGTGATCATCAATGACTACCATCAAGTACTCTCCAGTTGGTAGCGGTCCACAGAAGTCCATCGATACTTCCATCCATGGTGCAGCAGGTAGTGGTGAAGGTTGTAGAGGTGTTGGTCTTGAAGTATCCACTGCAGCTTGGCAAGGGACACAGGCATCATGCATGTCCTTAGCTTGACGATCAATGCCAGGAAACCACACCTTTTCTCGTAGCAGCTGTTTGGTCCTTACAAGACCTTGGTGTCCTTGATGTGCAAGCTTCAGAGCACGTTGCTGGAGAACAGCTGGAATGACGATACGAGTACCTCGCAGCACGGTGTCGCGTTGTTGCGTAACACTTAATTCTGTCTGGATGCGTTCAAGTGCTTTGAATGCATCTTGGTCAACTCCTGAGGGTGGGATGCGTGGAAACTTTTTCTTAGTCAATGCATCCACTGTTGCTTGCAGAGTTGGGTCCTCTAGGGTTGCAGTACGGATTTCATCAAGAGTGAGAGCCTTAGGGACTGCATCACAGGTTACAGAGTGTACATATTCCTCGGCAACTTGCTGATGCTTGGTGATGGTGAAACTGTTGGCAGGATGTCGACTGATGTAATCAGCGGGATTGCCTGCACCTGGCTTGTATTTCACCGTAAAGTTGTATGGTTGCAGACGAAGAGCCCATCTCTCAATGCGAGCTGGTGGTTTGGACTTTGGATTATTGAAGATGGTCTCCAACGGTTTGTGGTCAGTGACTATCGTGGTAAAGGGTGCACCAAGCAGATACACATTGAAGTGTTCACAGCCCCATACAAGAGCAAGAGCTTCCTTCTCTGTCTGACTGTATCGTTGCTCAACATCTGTGAGAGAACGGCTGGCATAGGCAATTACTACTCTTGAATCTGGTTGACCAGGTTTGTGTTGGGCTAACACAGCACCTAAACCAACAGGACTAGCATCCACCGTTAACTCAGTGTCCATTGATGGATCAAAGTATGCAGCAGTCGCATTTTCTACTAGTGCATCTTTCACAGCATCAAATGCATTTTGCTCGACATCGCTCCAGTACCATGATGCATTTTTCTTCAGGAGCTCACGTAGAGGCTTCGTAATGGTAGCAAAATCTGGAATGAAGCGAGAACAGTAGTTTGCCATTCCCAGAAAACTATGTACTTCAGTGGATGTTGAAGGAGGTGCAGCATTCTTGATATCTGCAACTTTCTTAGGATCTGGAGACAGACCTTTGTCACTAAGTACATGTCCAAAGAATTCAATTTTATGTTGATTGAACTCACACTTTGCTCGGCTTAGCGTCAAATTCTTTTCTCGTAAGCGTTGCAATGTTGCACGAAGAGCTTTGTCGTGTTCAGCTTGGGTACGGCCATAAACAATGATGTCATCAGACATGTTGTCAGCATTAGGTATATCTTGCAATACCTGGCTGATGATGTGCTGGAATACTTCAGCAGCACTGTTAATACCAAAACTCAGGCGCTTGTACCTATACAGACCTCGATGTGTCGTAAACGTTGTGATGAATCGACTCTCATCATCAAGTTCAAGCTGATGATAGCCCTTGTTTAAATCTAACTTGCTGAATACAGTTGCACCATTCAAGCGGTATATCATATCATCTACAGTGGGTGTGGGATGGCGTTCACGTATGGTGGAGTGACAATTGGGCTTACCCATGGTGTTGGGCCTGTTACCGGTTCAATGATATCTAGTTCTATCAGCCTATCCAGTTCGGCATCGACTTTCTTGCGAGTATGGAATGGTTGTCGGCGATGTGGTTGGGCAACTGGAATTACATCTGGGTTGATATGCAGATGTACCTTGCTATCAGTATAACAACCTATGGATTTAAACCGATCAGAAAATTCAGCAACAATAGCATCAACATTGTTTGCAGATTCCACTGCTACAGCATTAGAAAGCTGAAGTAGCCCCAATTTGGTTGAAGTCTTGTAACTGAGTAAAGACTCCTTTGCATTCCTAACAACATGGAATGTAGTAATGAGCATTGCATTCTTTGACTTAATCTCTGCAGTGAAAGTTCCAATCACTGGTAAGGCTACCTTTGAAGCATAGGCAGTGGCTTTGCCATTGTATTTTTCAAGCTTTGGAACTGTTTTTTAAATTTTTCATAGTGGCACTCAGCAATGGTGTCAATGTTTGATCCAGTGTCAATGAGAATTTTGAGACAAATGCCAGCAATGTATACTATAGTCTCTGGGTTGTTTGGAAGATCATTCCATTTTGTGATTGATTGTACTCCATAAATATAATCACATTCACTGTCATCTGAGACTGGTTGTAATGAAATGTTGTCTTGTATATTATTAACATTCTTGATTTGAGGTGCAATATTGTGTTTGCCACCTCGACTCCTATGACTTGATCCTCGTACATTGCTTTTATTTATTGATTGTGGTTTCTTTAGTGCGGAACGACACATAGCACCAAAATGATTTAGTTTTCTACACTCATAGCACTTCTTACCTTGTGCAGGACAAACATTATCTTGGTGTGGGTAGTCTCCTCCACAATTGTAACATTTATTATTGACAACCTCTGATGTGAGTCGTTGTGACTGCTTGAGTCTTGTTCCATGACTCCAGTTGTGATGTGGTTCTCGGCTCAATTTAATGTTAGGTTTGGCATGATATCTTCTATGATCATGGTGTACTCCCTGAACCTTACATACTTCATGACTGTTAGTAACAGTGGCAGAACCGTTGTTGGCACTGCACTCCATGGCACGAGCATCACGTGCAGCATCTTCCATTCGACGAGCCATATCCAGTATCTTGGTAAGAGAACTTTCATCATCAACAAGTTCTAGAGCTCTTCGACGGAGACGTGTAGATGTGCATGTTTCAATTATTTGCTGTTTGATTTCTTTGTCAACATCAGCAAACTCACAATGGGTTGCTAAACCCTGCAGACGTGTATGGTATTGATCAACAGTTTCATTAGAGAGTTGTTTTGCTCTCCTGAAATGCATAATTTCCATAGCAGTATTTTGCCTTGGTTTGAAATGCTCAGTTAATTTGGCCTTGGCAGTGTCATAATCTTTGGCACCACCAGTATCTTTCAGTGTATCAAAGATGTCACAAACTCTATCACCTGCATAGTGAAGCAGAAAGGCACGCTTTCTTTCAGCACTTTTGATGTCAGAAACTATCAACAAATTTTCAAACCTTTTAAGCCATTTGACCCACCTCTGTGACAGGTTTGTCTGGTCACAGTCAGGATCAAATGCAGGAAACTGAGGTATATTTGCCATTTTTACTGAATAAATTTAAACTTATCACTTAAAATGTTCCTCAGAATATATAACACTTACTGCACTGTATATGTTATTCAAGAATTCACTGTAATTACTTTAATTTTGCAAAGCACACAAGCATTTTAATGCAAAAGTTCACAACAGTGCACAACACAGCAGCAACTGATTCTTACCTAGCCCTTGTGTACATGTGTTGTTCCTACTCACAGCAACACAGCAGTTGTTAGCAGTTGGTACAGCAGTTGTCAGCAGTTGGTACAGCAGTAGGCAGCAGTTGGCACAGCAGTTAGGCAGCAGTAGGCAGCAGTTGGTTCACAGCGTGAAGAATTTTGTAGCACGGAGCGTCGTTTCGTAACCAAAACATCGGGTTTTGTACACTGCATCAAAGCGTCGTTTCGTACACAGCGTCGGCAGATTCCTCTCACAGCAACACTCAGCACAGCTTGGGTAGCACACAGCATTGGCCAGCACACAGCAACGGCCAGCACACAGCAACGATCAGCACACAGCAACAGTCAGCACACAGCATGGGGTTGCATACAGCATCGGGTATGGTGCTCACAGACAGCTTCTCCTTCCTCCTCTGGGCGAGACAGCATGCTCCTTCCTTGTGTTTTGTTGAACAAAATACCTGCGTTCCCAGTTCATCCTCGTCGCCAGTGTGGTGTCTGTGTATAGCTGAGATAGTCTTGGTAGTAAGGTTGATGTAAAGTCATTCCTGGTTACTGACTTTAATACTTAAACGATTACATGATAGAGTAGCTCCCAAGCTTGGCAGGCGTCCTGTGTGCTGTTTACCTTCTCTCTCGTGGCGTCCAGCCGCCGCACATAGAAAACGGATGGTACCATTTTCTGTGAACATGACACCTCCGACCCTCCTTCCCATCCTTCTCCTCTTCTATTGGCTCTCCACGCCGCCTGTCGGTACGGGCTGATGTCCATCGCTTTCCCAACGGCCGTCGTGTATGCTCTCGTTCAGCTTCTCCTGTGAGACGCTTGAATCCATTGCCCAGTACGTAGTTGCTGGGATACCTGTCTCTTTGAGTCAGAAGCATAATGTTGGCTCCTCTCCTTCCTCTCCCCGGCGGGTAAAAAGGCTTCGCTTTCTTCCTCGCCCCCTACTTCTGACTCTCTCGCTTTGTCCCCTCCCGTTTCGGTGGTTACGCCCCCTGCTCCTGCTATTGAGGTCTCTTTGGACCCCGCTTCCCTCTCGGTTGGTGCCCTTGCTGAAGTGCATCCCCTTGATTCTGTCCTTCCTGCTGCTGTCCTTGACCCTCGGTTATCCCCCCCTCTTCCTCCTCTGGACCCTGCTCGTCCGCCCCTGGTCGGTCCTCTAGCTACCTTCCCTCCTCCTTTACTCAGTTTACCCATGCCCCCTAACCATGACTTCGCTGACCCTGACCCTGATCCTGCGCTTTTTTAACGTTCTGCGTTCCTTTTCGCCTTTGTTTCTTTGTTGTTCTCTGTTGCTGTCCTTCCTCTTCTCGTCGATGTCTATTCTTCAATGGAACGTTTGTGGGTATTACGCCAATTTCCTCGAACTCCAACTTCTGATTTCGCGGTTTTCGCCTCTTTGTGTCTGTCTCCAGGAGCCGATGCTAGGTGCTCGTCCTGGTTGCTTTCGTGGCTATTCCTTTCTCTCACCCCCCCGAGCTGTTGCTGGGGCTCCTAACTCTTCTGCTCTCTTCATTTGCTCGGATGTTCCCTTTGTCCTCTTACTTTTCCATTCGCCTCTCCATTGTTCTGCTGCTCGTATCTTTGTGGGGAAATGGTACACAGTTTGTTCCATTTATCTCCCCACGAGTGTCCCGCTTTCTCTTCCCGATCTGAAACACCTACTGGACTACTTGCCAGAGCCTGTGCTCCTGCTAGGTGATTTCAATTGTCGTCGTTCCCTTTGGGGCGATGTTCTGACGAACACCCGAGGTCGCCTTCTTGAGCTGTTCATCCTCTCTCCTTCCCTGTCTCTTCTGCATTCTGGTGAGCTCACGCATTTGGACTCTGTCTTGATCTTTCTCTTTGCTCGTCTTCTCTTTACTTAGATGCTTACAGGGAAAAGAATCTCATGGAGGAATGAAGATGGTCGCCAAAAACGGTGGAACGAATGATATAGAATGAGTAATGGGAAGAAAGCAGGGAACAGGTATACCCAAGGTAGGCGCCAGCCTAACCAGAGGGGCACTGGGCCATCGCAAAAACCTAGTGTAGGAGTGAGGAAGTTGCTGGATGGAGGACAGGTAACAGGTGTCGCGGCGAGGAGATAGCGCACTTATAGGAGAAGAGGAAATGAGAAGAGAGAAGAATGGCGAAGAGGAGATCCTGAGAGGAAGCATGGAGTAACTGTAGGACGCAGTGGAAGTGCAAGGGTACCTCAGAGAGCACGACGTAGTGGAGGGCCTACATGCACTGAACCTTGCAGTGGTAACGAGTCGTTGGAATGTACTCGTGGACACGGAAGGAGGATCCTTTATTGGTGTTCAGGGAACACCCACCCCACCCGGTCCGATGCCAGGTGGAAGTATATGCACGCAAGTGACTGGCGAGGTGGTACGAGCCACGTCACCAACTGGAAGAGTTGATGACTTCCCCTCAGGAATGGAGGGAGCAAGAGCATAGCTGCCCCCTCCAGTGCTGTTCATTCGATATGACTCTTATTTTAAGGGGAAGGGTATGTTATGGAGCCCCATCTATTTATCTCCAAATTCGACTTTAAGAGTCATATCAGTTTACCCAGCTGATTCCTTTTGGAGCAGGGAGTCTCTTGATATATGTGGCGACCAGATTGGCCGCCTGAATAGGGAGAAATTTGCATTTATAAGTTTGTAGGTAGAAGGGAAGTAGTGCTCTTGATACAAACAAAATGGCGCCCTTTGCCTGCAAATCCGTCATTTTGTGGACGACGCCAGCCGACTGCGGATTGGCTGGCTTAGGTCACGTGCCGCGGGCGACCATTCAGCGCCCGTCATGACGTCACCGAGTGCCCCTGGCGGCGCCAGCGGAGGTGGCGTCAGAGTTGTCCTGAATGTGGAAGCGAGAGGACGAGCGTCATTCAGCTCTCGAGGATTGGATGCTCTGGGAATCTCTTTCAGTGGATTATAGCTAGCCATCGCAGCCCACCATTGTTACTGGAGACTCTATGCTTCTGGGAAGCAAGAAGAAACCACGTTTATTGGGCAGAGGAATCAAGCCAAAACTTGAGGAATCGGTCGACGACGACGTTGGAGGGCGCCACCTGTCGCTTGAGGGTCTAAACAGTGTAGAGGGCAGGCCTTCTGTGACTGGGTTACATTCACTGAGGCCGTTGGAGGGACGACACCACGTAAGGTTTCCCAACGTCAAGAAACTGTCGTACTAAAACTGTCCGTATCCTAACCTACCATAGGACCCAAAACAGAAAATAAGGCAGTATGTAAATTTCACGAGCTGCTACCGTTTTTTAGTTCGTCAATTTTTGGCCTTTGGTAGAGTATACGTCAAATTTCCACGTTCTATTACGAGAATGGGTTGAGCAGTACCCACGTGACTCCTGAGTCTTTTAAACCTTCCAATCCCGTTGAGATCGTAATTATATGATCAAGTTCCACAGCTGCTCCTATCCACCTAGACACTCAACTCCCCACCAAACATTTATGATGGTTATGACAGGAACACGAGGGCATTAGGAGGGTCTTGGAGAAGATGACCACTGAGGCAGAAGTCACAGCTGCTCCTGTCCGCCTGGGAGACGCGGCCTATATAATTTATGTTTGTGATTGTACTGACAGATGCAGGAGGCCATCACAGATGTGCTGGAGATGATGACGACAGAGGCAGGAGTTACAGCTGCTCCTGTCCACCTGGCAGACTCAGCCTCCAGCATCATGAATAAAGTTCGGGAAATTACTGAACAATTAACTGTAAGTATAATTCTTTCAATTTTGTTTTTCCTTTTTCATGGACGAAAGTCTCAATATATTTATACATATTTTTATTATATTCTTTCCCTGTTGGACATTTAACAGGTACTTCACTGAAGTAATCTATTAATTATCAGCAACACAATAAACAGGAACTAATACAATTAATTGTCCAAGTTATTTGAATTTAGACCTAGGCAAAATTGTTTCAGAAGCTTTCTAAGCGATTTCCAACTCACAAATCATTGCCAAATAAGATATTTAAACTTTAACAATATAGTCCAGAATATGGATTTCAAATAGACTGACTGGCTAATTGAAATCTATTTAAAAACCCATTGAATCAGCCAGTCTGCATACAGACTGAAGAAGCCATTTAGACGCCGATCTAAACTGTAGGATAGCAGGAATTATTGGGTAAATACCTAACAGACTGGCTGTTTCATACAAAGTATAGAAGAATCCAGTTTACTATATGCAGAGATTCTTTTTCTTGTCAGGTAAAATGGTTAAACAGATTTTTTTTATATCAATATACACTGCCATTTACTTCTTAACTATGCTGTCATACTTTTGACAGTTTTTTTAAATTGAGAAAAAATCATTACAGTTCTTGTTTCAAGTTCTATTCATAAACGAAGTGATACCTGGTAGCAGATATAGAAACAATAATCCTCATTGTCACTGTCCTCACATTCATTTCCATTATTTGAACTATAATTGCAACTACTGATGTGGCAATAGCCACAAGCAGCGGAAATGGGCAATGTATTGTCCTTGCATCTACATCTTCAAGAGGCACATTTCATTTTGCATGAACAGCGGATCATGTGGAAGGGATAATTTGGACCTGGTAGCATGTTGCATACTGCAGGATAGTAGGAATTAATGGGTAAACACCAACCCTATTCTTCTGCATTGATTCTCTCGTCTGTAAACTTCCAGATTCTTATAAGAAAATCTGTGCAAAAACTGTGAAATTTGGTGAACGAATCAATAGGTGGGAAACTCTCGGGTGTAACAAAAGATTTAGCTGCAGTTACCTTTTCAACTAACATTCGATGATGTAGTGCGATAGTGGTTTCTACTGTTTTGCAGCAATGCAACCGAAACATTGGCTTTCCTCCAGAGGCTTCAATCAGAACAGAAAATCAATTTTCAAATGGCAACAATCAGAATAGAATATATTTGCACCTGAACGGAGTTCAGCCACCTTCATCGGTGTGTCGCAATCTGCTGTCTTCCCAGTCGAAAAAATCTGGACATGTTATCACAGCCGGTGAAAACATAGAAAAACAGGAGGAACTTGCAGGTGTCATTACTCGACAATGATTGAATGCTGAGAATATCATACACAGGATTGGGAGATAGTCCTCGTCTTATATCACAGCGATAGTACAATATGAAACCACCGTCCTTGGTGTCTTCCCTTATTATTGCTGTAGTTGCATTTTCTGATGAGGAAACTGAAGCATGAACAATGTCCACATCAGCATCCCCATCTGTGCTGTGCACAGTCACTCGTGCTTCCTTAACATCTCATTTTCGAGGGAATTTTTTGTTTTTTTGTTTTCATTTGCCAAGAAGTGTTTCTTCTGGCGAACAAACTTCATGTCTGGAGAGAGACTCACATTTTGCTTGCCTTTAACGGCATCTTCCGTGGGGCCGCATCCTTGATCATAAGATAACGGTTGCAGCCATCAAAAACAATTACAGCTTTTTCATAGGATTTTCGGAGTGAACTCAGCAGAGGATTTTTTTTCATAGATTAAATCTTTACATTATGAAACACGATATAGTAGAGGTCTGCCCTCCAATACATGCAGGTCTGGGTACTGATTTTCTTCATCTTCTTCCTTGATGAAGTGCCAGTGTATCTGATTATTGCATGAGCTAGCTGAGAATCATCGGCTTTCCTCAAGACAATTCATAATCTGAATAATGCATAAATGTGCGTACAAAGTTTGTAAGACATGAGATTTGTAAAATTCATGTGGAAGTCAACATTCAGTGGAAGTGGAAGCCAGTGGAAGTCAACATTCTCTAAGAGCTGTCGAGTACTGAGTTAAGAGTCAAACGACTTTCCAATATTTTTGTACAGTCTGTTGGCAGAGTCGTTATAGTATTTGACACACCAAGGAGCATGGACGCCCTGGCTGACCGGGTTCGAATCCTTCAGGGGTCAAGAGTTTTCTTATGCATGCTGGCTTGGACTTGACACATATATTAATATATTTTGGTAGCAGTCTTTTCTGAAAGCTAATATTATTGAATGTGTGCAAAGGGTGAGATCACTGATTCTAGCTCAGATCGTCTCTATTTTCCTAACATTTTGCTTCACTTGAGAAGAAAGTTGAAAAATTAACTCTTCAAAGTTCATTTTTACAGTTTACCTTGATCTGACGCTAAGATTTGCGTTTCATTAACTCTTGTTTACATTTTCAAAGGCAGAGTAGGAATGATAACAGTCAATCAATATCAATCAATAATATACAGGATAAAACACCCATTAGGGTGAGCCTTATAGTGGGGACAGCTGAACAGAAGTCGGTGAGAGGAAGTGCTGAATTTGAAGAGAAAAGAGCCAGGGCTTGACCCAGCTACGTGTCATGAATCGATGCTGAAACAACCCCACAACTGGCTAGGCATTGAATTGGGTCAGGAAGGGCAGCAGTGGCAGTGCTTTTATTTCTGGATGTTAACAATCTGTCTCCGATGGTGTCTTGATTCTTCTTTCTTCTTCTTCTTGCTTCTGTGTCTTCTTCTTCTTCTTCTTCTTCTTCTTCTTCTTCTTCTTCTTCTTCTTCTTCTTCTTCTTACTTCTGTATCTTCTTTCTTCTATCTTCTATCTTCTACTTCTTCTTCTTGCTTTGCGTAATTATTTTATGGTTTTTTGATGATTACAAAGTGTCATGCTGCATGATATGTACCCGAGAATGAGGTGAAGGTGATGAGGTGAAGAAGAAGCGACTCAGTTGTAGGTCTATTATATCTTGTCACTCTCATGTTTGCATGATGGCTGGCAGTATGATGATGATTTCAGTATGTTCCGTCGTGGTCTGGAAGTTGGCAGTGTGTAATTTGGTGCTGGTTGTCTATTGATACACGTGGTTTGCTTTGCCTTATGTATAATGCCTCGCCAATGTCCAGTTTTCTTTTGTCGCTAAATATGTTATTTATTTTAGTGTTTTGGGTACGTCTTTGATGATGGTCTGGTTAGGTATAGAGACCATATGTTATTTAATTGGTCCTTGCTGCTTGTGCATTGTTAGGCGTCTTGAAAGGGATGTTGTTATCTTGCCACATATATTAATGTGGAATTCGTTGGGGCTGACAGTCCCCAAGTGGCAAGTGAAGGCATAGACAACATTGATCTCTTTCAAGGGGTTTTGTTTGGTTTCAGGAGCGTTCTTCATGAGCCAGTTGGCAGTTTTCTTGGTCTTATAGTATATTATTAGTTCAGTCTTCTGGTTGGTGTCAGAAGGGGTCACATTTTTATCAATAATGTTTTTCAGGACCTTCTCTTCCGTTTTGTGAGCCATGGAGATGAAGCTCCTGTAGAATATTTTATTATAAGGGACCGATGATATGCTGCTTTCTGTTGTATATGAAGTCACGTGGCAGCTCATCTTCCCTTTGATGATTTCCTCGACAAATTCCTTAGAGCATCCATTATTGATCAGGATCTTCCTTATTCTACCGAGTTCCTTGTCGACTTGCTTTCAATTGGAGCTGTGTGCGAGGGAGCGGTTGTTATTGGCCTAGACAACACACTGTTTGCATCTATCAAAGCACTCACGTTTAGCATTAAGGCACATTGCCATTATGGTTTCCTTAGTGTAGACTGCAGTGTTAAAGCCTCCATTCCGATACTATTACATCTAGGAAAGGTAGTCTGCCTCCTCTTTCAATCTCATAAGTGAATCTTAGCACTGAACTTTGTTGGAATGCATCTTTAAGCCGCAGCAAGTGTTTTTATCAGGTACCCTGCAGGAATATGTCGTCTACAAATCAACAGTGTACAGTCGGCTATAGGCCCATGTTAACAAAGACTTTCTGTTCGACGGTACCCCTTGTAAAAATTACCAAATAGGACACCAAGGGGGAACCCCATACCAACGCCATCTACCTATTTATACCTCCTGAGTCCATCTACCTTCCTGAGTCCATCAGGACTCAGGAAGGATGCCTGTTAGGTACATGCTTCGAGTAGCTTCCCAAGTGAGCCTTCAGTGATGTCAAGAGGAGTACAAGCTGGATCCCGATAAATTCTGTCCCTCATCATTCCAATAGTCTTATCCACGGGAACATTGGCGAACAGCGACTCTACATTAAGAGATGCACTCACTCTCGATGCATGCGCCTCTCACAATAAGTCAACAAATTGCTTTGGAGACCTAAGGCTGAAAGGCTTGTGGCACGTATGGAGATAGTAAAAAGTTGAGTCGCTTAGCCAGTCTGTACGTGAGCATAGGTATCTAGCTGATGACGGGTCGAAGTTGGTTTCCTTTCTTTGGGTCTTGACAGTCCCATCTGCATTTCCAGTTTTGTACTCTCCATAATCTTTCGGCAGGTGAAGTCCAGACCTTTTGTCATTGAGAGTTTCAACCAATCTGTTCACCTTTGCTTTCAGCTCGGCCTCTTAGCTGCTGCTCAAAGCTCAGGCAACAGTGTGTGTATGTATGTGTATATATATATATATATATATATATATATATATATATATATATATATATATATATATATATATATATATATATATATATATATTATATATATATATATATATATATATATATATATATATATATATATATATATATATATATATATATATATATATATATATATATATATATATATATATATATATATGCGTAAAAATCACAAAGAAATGCAGAAAGGGGGTGAACATCTCGGCTTTTCAAGGCCTTTGTCAACACCAGACTGACTGAGGACAGGAGAGAGAAGATACAGGTCATCACCTATACCTGACCAACCCATCCCTAGGAAAGGATTACCAGAAACAGGAAAGTCAAAGAGGATTAAGTGGTCAGAGAATTAAGGATGAAAGATTAAGGAAAAGCCTCATGGACACAATAAATGAATATACAATTGTAATGAAACATTGTATGCCTCAATTTAAGAGTTTTTTCTTAAACTGTTGTGTAATATTGTAACTTAAAACTGGGTCAAGTTTGTACATACCAGTACTAACATTGAGAAGATTTGGACATTGACTAATTAGCGCAGACTCAATTAAATTCCGTTCCACAAAGCCATTGCAATAGGTAATGCTTTTAGCCCCATCCCAATTAATAGTGTGATCACACAAACTTGTGTGTAGATACAAAGCATTAGACGTTTGGGCAGTTCTTATACTATAAGCATGTTGGGACATACGCAATTGTAAGGATTTTCCTGTTTGTCCAAGGTACACAGACTCACAATCATTGCAGGGAATCGAATACACACAACCTGCTGTCCCAGGGGAGTTTTTTATTAAGTTAGACTTGATCGTATTATTAGTGAACACCAAATTGATATTAAGGGTCTTAAAAACTGGGAAAGTTTCTCAAATCCCATCGCATAAGGTGCCACCAATGATTTTCTATTTTCTGGTTTCGCTTTGGAGACATTATTATAAAACGTACGTTTAGCATTCCCAAACGAACAATCCAAAAACATCTTAGGGTACTGTAAACTTTTCCCAATTTCATATATTTTAGCTATCTCTTCATCAAAAAACTCAGGGCTGCATACCCTCAAAGCTCGAAGAAACATTCCTGAAAATACTGCCTGTTTAACTTTACTATGATGATTCGAATAATAATGAACAAACGACCCGACGTTGGTAGGTTTTCTATACACATTAAATTTGAACCTTCTATTGACTCTATGAATCATTATGTCCAAAAATGGAAGAGTACCATTCTCCTCATTTTCGCACGTGAATTTTATTGAAGGTACCAAAGAATTAAGTTCATTAAGAAAAACATTTTGGTCTTGGTCACTCGGCCATAAGCACAAAATATCGTCGACATACCTAAACCAGACTACATTAGTTGGGATAATCCTGGATAAGATCTTTGTTTCGAAGAACTCCATATACAAATTGCTCAAAACGGGGGAAAGGGGATTGCCCATAGCCATACCAAATGTTTGTTTGAAAAATTTTCCATTGAAACTGAAATAATTGTTTTTTATACATAATTTGATAAGTTCCAACACATTATTGGTCTGCAAGCTCAAATTATGTTTAGGCAGTTCCTCACGTAGGTATTCTAACAAATCATCAACAGGTACTTTAGTGAATAAAGCAGTCACGTCAAAACTTACTAGTTTAAAGTCAAAATTCAAATTTAGTGTGGATAGCTTATTAATTAAGTCTACATTGTTAGTTAAGTGCGAGTTAGAAATAGTACCAACGATAGGGGACAAAACTTTAACCAACCACTTAGAAAGTTTATAAGCCGCCGAACCAATTGAACTAATAATCAGTAGTAGTGTAAAAGGAGACAGATGGAGAATTGATTTTCAGAAACGGTTTGGCACTTCCACAGTTCCACGCCGACTTGACTCCCGGGGGCCGATGTGAGCAAAACCAATTTTTGGGGTGGCGGGATGGTTTGGTTAGGGCACAGTCAGCGCGCACCTGGCTGGCTGGCCGGGGTGGGTTAGTGGTCTGTTCCCCCTAGGGGTCCCCACAGCCCACCAGGGCGTACCTGGACAAACTTGTGCCCTATCCTAACCTGTTTTAGTATGCAATTGTCTCGTACATTTATTGCGAGAATTGGACATCAAGAAGGGGGCCCCTACTTATGAGAGGTACAGAAAAAGAATGTTCAATAGATTCAAACCAAAAAATACACTGGTGATAGGGATAGGTAGATACAAAGCATTAGACGTTTGGGCAGTTCTTATACTATAAGCATGTTGGGACATACGCAATTGTAAGGATTTTCCTGTTTGTCCAAGGTACACAGACTCACAATCATTGCAGGGAATCGAATACACACAACCTGCTGTCCCAGGGGAGTTTTTTATTAAGTTAGACTTGATCGTATTATTAGTAAGCACCAAATTGATATTAAGGGTCTTAAAAACTGGGGAAAGTTTCTCAAATCCCATCGCATAAGGTGCCACCATGATTTTCTATTTTCTGGTTTCGCTTTGGAGACATTATTATAAAACGTACGTTTAGCATTCCCAAACGAACAATCCAAAAACATCTTAGGGTACTGTAAACTTTTCCCAATTTCATATATTTTAGCTATCTCTTCATCAAAAAAACTCAGGGCTGCATACCCTCAAAGCTCGAAGAAACATTCCTGAAAATACTGCCTGTTTAACTTTACTATGATGATTCGAATAATAATGAACAAACGACCCGACGTTGGTAGGTTTTCTATACACATTAAATTTGAACCTTCTATTGACTCTATGAATCATTATGTCCAAAATGGAAGAGTACCATTCTCCTCATTTTCGCACGTGAATTTTATTGAAGGTACCAAAGAATTAAGTTCATTAAGAAAAACATTTTGGTCTTGGTCACTCGGCCATAAGCACAAAATATCGTCGACATACCTAAACCAGACTACATTAGTTGGGATAATCCTGGATAAGATCTTTGTTTCGAAGAACTCCATATACAAATTGCTCAAAACGGGGGAAAGGGGATTGCCCATAGCCATACCAAATGTTTGTTTGAAAAATTTTCCATTGAAACTGAAATAATTGTTTTTTTATACATAATTTGATAAGTTCCAACACATTATTGGTCTGCAAGCTCAAATTATGTTTAGGCAGTTCCTCACGTAGGTATTCTAACAAATCATCAACAGGTACTTTAGTGAATAAAGCAGTCACGTCAAAACTTACTAGTTTAAGTCAAAATTCAAATTTAGTGTGGATAGCTTATTAATTAAGTCTACATTGTTAGTTAAGTGCGAGTTAGAAATAGTACCAACGATAGGGACAAAACTTTAACCAACCACTTAGAAAGTTTATAAGCCGCCGAACCAATTGAACTAATAATCGGTCTAATTGGATTATGAGGTTTATGGGTTTTTATAAGTCCATACATATAAGGTAGAGAAGGAGATCGACTTGTTTGCCTAGAAATCAATTCTTTATATCGCCTTTGCACACAGTTTTGAGAGTTTTGTTAAAATGTGCGATCACTTTTTCAGTAGGATCTCTGTTAACCAATAGGTAAGTATCCCTATCTTCCAAAAGTAACTCCAATCAATGTCCAAATCTTCTCAATGTTAGTACTGGTATGCACAAACTTGACCCAGTTTTAAGTTACAATATTACACAACAGTTTAAGAAAAAACTCTTAATTGAGGCATACAATGTTTCATTAAAATTGTATATTCATTTATTGTGTCCATGAGGCTTTTCCTTAATCTTTCATCCTTAATTCTCTGACCACTAATCCTCTTGACCTTTCCTGTTTCTGGTATCCTTTCCTAGGGATGGGTTTGTCAGATATAGGTGATGACCTGTATCTTCTCTCTCCTGTCCTCAGTCAGTCTGGTGTTGACAAAGGCCTTGAAAAGCCGAAACGTTCACCCCCTTTCTGCATTTCTTTGTGGTTTTTCCGCATACAAATGATCAGTGTTTATGATCGTCAATTGCATCAATGGATACCACATGCAGTTTCTCTCCTTCTCCTCTCTGTACCCTTCTCTTAAGCCTTTTGTTACGAAACTTCGTTCTGCTTTAGTGAAATGGAAATCGTCATTCCTTAAACTACGCCTCAGTTTTCTTCAGAAATATGCCTCAGTGAACAAGTGCTAGCTCCCGTTCATTAGTACCTACAACAGCGTTCTTAATTATCAGATCGGCCGTTTGATGGAGAATTCCACCGTCATAGTAGGTTATGAAAAACATTGATTTACTTAAATTACAAGTGCGTGAATGTGTTTAAAGTGTGGATAACTTGTAAATAGCCTTTCTCCAAGCCATTCCGCCCGAATGGAACCGCGGTTTGATGGATTATTGTTACACTATTCTGAGACTACCTACAGAAGGTGAGTATAAACTGGAATTAAAATTGAAAGACTTATTCAACAAAGTAACTGAAGATAAACACTCCAACCGTGATTTTGTCATCACCCTCTCGGATAGACAACTTGATACAGATTACTGCAGGATATGGCCTGAGCTTGGCCACGG
>WNGS01163947.1:26213676-26236966 GCA_020271785.1 Procambarus virginalis
TGGAAGTCTATATTCGTACTGCTTTTGCTGCGAAGACCTCCGTTGCTGCTGTCCTTTTTAACCTGGAAAAGGCTTACGTCACCACATGGATATTATGTCCCAACTTCGTTCTTTTGGCCTTCGTGGTAATCTCCCTCTCTTCCTCCAAAGCTTTCTCTCTCGTCGTTCCTCTAGAGGAGGCTTGGAACCACTCTCTCAGGCTCTTTTCGGCAATATGAAGGTGTCCCCAAGATAGTGTTTTGAGCACTTCTCTTTTCCTGGTTGCCTTCAATGGCCTTCTTTCCTCCCTTCCTTCTGGCATCTTCTCTGCTCTCTATGTTGACGATCTTACCCTCTGTTCCCCTCCCTGTCCAGCTCGTTGCTGCCGTGAGGGGGCTCGGTGGGCGGCTGCCGGAGTGTGATGCTCCTTGGGGCGGTCCCCCTGTCCTTTTGTAGCCTTGTGCTCCTGCTGCTGTCCTCACAAATTTTGCTGGACGCCTTTTCCTTTTGTTTCGTTTTTCTCCCTACCTCTTCTCCTTTCTCGTTGTCATATCCTGCTGACCTTGTGCCTTCTTTTGGCCTTCTTTTGTTTTGACGCCCGGGTGTTTGAGGAGGCGTACTCTTGCACCCGTAGAACTGTAGTACCCAACGTCTCGAACGAAGGGAACCTTTTATTTTTATTGTCACTCCCCCCTTTCGTCACTGGACCCGATCTCGACGGACTGACGGTTCTTAAGGTGACGTTTATGGGGCATATACTCACGACGCACCCCTAGGGGGGCCCCGGCTTGATTGGCGATAGCTTCTTCTTGGGTGTCCTGCCTCAAATTGTGGCTCCATGGTGAGTGTGGGGGCACATTTGTGAATGAAAGTTTCTCTTCGTATCAATGTTGATGAATGTTCCTCTTGTACCCTCTCAGGCTCGTGGGGTGGGCGATCAAGCTCCCGAGTCGGACTGTATTGGAAGACCAGGCTCTGTAGCCCCTGCTGCATTGGGCCCCGACCTTGCTCCTCCTTTGACCCTCCTGACTACTCCCCTCGGCTCCCCTCCGTCCTCTGTGGTTGGGTCGAGCCCCAAGCCCCAGTGGTGACCACCTTGTCCCCTGGCACGGTTCAGTCTCTAGTTGTGACTACTGCACCTTTTAACCCCTCTCTCTCTTGGGGGTTCTCAACGCCATCCTCGACACGGCCGCACTAGCTCGATTCCTTCCCGTGCTGATGTGTATCAGGCCTTGTTTGGTCCCGCTTCGTGGGCCAAATGCTTTGATCTCCTGCCTCTAGATTATGCGCCTCCTGACGATTTCTCCATTCATAGGCACCTTGTTGATTCCGTAGATACCTCTGTTACTTTCCACCCCACCCGTCTCGATGCATGTGTCATTGCGGCTCCTTCTCAGGATGCAGCCTCCCACATGGCCACCTTGTCCTGCCTTGGCGAGACCCCTGTTCGCGTCTCCAAGAATGCTCGGTTGAATGTCAGTGTTGGCACTATTCTCCTCCCACCCCATGTTGCTACCGGTGTTCGGAATCTCCAGGACTGCCACGAGGATATTCGTCATAGCCTCGATGCCCAGGGCCGTTCTGTCCTCTGGTAGACTTCTTTACTCGTCCCCCTCGTGGTCGTCGCCGTCAACCCCTTCGGGTTGTGAAGATTACCTTTGACGGTAGGACCCTTCCGTCTTCTGTCATTCTTGCTGGTACCAGGTGCTACGTCCAGGAGTACATTCCCTCTCCTCAACTCTGTAGTAAGTGCTGGAGGTTTGAGCATGGTGCCATCCACTGCTCTGGAACTGTCTCCCGCTGTCCTTTGTGTGGGGGCGAAGGTCACTCTAAATTGTTGTGCACTTCTCCCCAGGCTTGCTGCCTCAATTGCGGTGAGGCCCACCCTACCTTCTCCCGTGCATGTATACATTACAAGCTTGAGGCAGCCGTCCTCAACTTGAAGCACTGGGAGCGTTTATCTTTTCCTGAGGCGAGGCGCCAGGTTCGCCGACTCCCACCTTATGCTAACGTCTCTTATGCTCGAGTCTTGCACTCTTCCTCTCCTCGTCCTTCCCACCTTCCTCAGACTCGAAACCGTTTCCAGGCCTTGGACCCTGATACGCTCACCGCTCCCTCCTCTGTTCCATTGGGTTCTGTCCTGAAGGTCGCTCCTGGTCCTCTGTCTGGGGTTCCCCTTCTTCCAGCCCGGTCTGTCATGTCTCCTATGTCTTCTTTCTCGTCTCCCTCCTGTGGTGTCTGTGTATAGCTGAGATAGTCTTGGTAGTAAGGTTGATGTAAAGTCATTCCTGGTTACTGACTTTAATACTTAAACTGATTACATGATAGAGTAGCTCCCAAGCTTGGCAGGCGTCCTGTGTGCTGTTTACCTTCTCTCTCGTGGCGTCCAGCCGCCGCACATAGAAAACGGATGGTACCATTTTCTGTGAACATGACATCCCTCCTTTTCTTTAAAAAGAATGAATACAGGATGTCTACCATGCTTGTAGCACAAAGCAAAGTTATTGACACAAAGTAAGTTATTAACATATCAAGAGATATTGCATACATTTAACATTAATTAAACACACAAAGAATTTAAACAATCTTTACCACAAAGGATTTCAATGTTAAAAATACATATGCAATGTTAAACAAACATGAAAGAAACTGTAATACAAAGTTACAAAATATTGAATGAGAGATCTGCATTATTCAAACAATATTAAATTTAGTTTAGCATAACAAGTAAATACTTTGCATTACATAGGAACACAATTAATCATCATATCGTGTAGGGCGTTTAACATGTCGTTTTGGACGAGAGTCCTTAAATACAAAAACATCCCTCGATGAATTGTTTATCGAGTTATAACTCATTTTTTCTTTTTCTTTTGCACGACTTTGCACTTCATCATTTTCTACACTATTTGGAATCACTTTGAAATAAGCCATATTACGTGTTATACTATGATCTCTATTACTCGCTGTTACCATAGTTCCTTTTACACTAATCACTTTATATGGTTTTGTATCATACGGCATATCTAACTTTCCCTCTTTTTTCTTTTTAACGAGAACAGTATCTCCAACCTTTATGAATTGTTCCTTTGCACGTTGATCATGAGCAATTTTCATTTTGCCCTTGGCTAGTGCATCCTTCTGAGCGAGACGTTTATCCGTTACCTTGGCTGGCATGACAGGTAGTGCGATTCTCATAGGACGTCCAAATAAAAGTTCGCCAGGCGACTTGCCCAGTGTTCCATGCGGTGTTGCACGGTAGTTCCTGAGAAAAGCATACATAGCTTGTTTCCAGGATCGTCCTTCGGCATGAGCACAGCGTACAGCTTTCATGAGAGGTTGCATGAATCTCTCGACTTCTCCATTTGCTTGTGGATGTAGTGGCATCACACGGCGGTGTTTGAATCCAATATGCTCAGCAAAGTTGACGAAGTCTTGTCCATTAAATGGCGGTCCATTGTCCGTCTTGACAACTTCAGGAATGCCAAAGTTTGAAAAGATCTTGTCGAGTTTCGGGATGACAGCCTTTGCAGATGTGGAAGTGATGATTTCTACTTCTGGATAACGTGAGTGATCATCAATGACTACCATCAAGTACTCTCCAGTTGGTAGCGGTCCACAGAAGTCCATCGATACTTCCATCCATGGTGCAGCAGGTAGTGGTGAAGGTTGTAGAGGTGTTGGTCTTGAAGTATCCACTGCAGCTTGGCAAGGGACACAGGCATCATGCATGTCCTTAGCTTGACGATCAATGCCAGGAAACCATACCTTTTCTCGTAGCAGCTGTTTGGTCCTTACAAGACCTTGGTGTCCTTGATGTGCAAGCTTCAGAGCACGTTGCTGGAGAACAGCTGGAATGACGATACGAGTACCTCGCAGCACGGTGTCGCGTTGTTGCGTAACACTTAATTCTGTCTGGATGCGTTCAAGTGTTTTGAATGCATCTTGGTCAACTCCTGAGGGTGGGATGCGTGGAAACTTTTTCTTAGTCAATGCATCCACTGTTGCTTGCAGTGTTGGGTCCTCTNAACACTTCAATGTGTATCTGCTTGGTGCACCCTTTACCACGATAGTCACTGACCACAAACCGTTGGAGACCATCTTCAATAATCCAAAGTCCAAACCACCAGCTCGCATTGAGAGATGGGCTCTTCGTCTGCAACCATACAACTTTACGGTGAAATACAAGCCAGGTGCAGGCAATCCCGCTGATTACATCAGTCGACATCCTGCCAACAGTTTCACCATCACCAAGCATCAGCAAGTTGCCGAGGAATATGTACACTCTGTAACCTGTGATGCAGTCCCTAAGGCTCTCACTCTTGATGAAATCCGTACTGCAACCCTAGAGGACCCAACTCTGCAAGCAACAGTGGATGCATTGACTAAGAAAAAGTTTCCACGCATCCCACCCTCAGGAGTTGACCAAGATGCATTCAAAGCACTTGAACGCATCCAGACAGAATTAAGTGTTACGCAACAACGCGACACCGTGCTGCGAGGTACTCGTATCGTCATTCCAGCTGTTCTCCAGCAACGTGCTCTGAAGCTTGCACATCAAGGACACCAAGGTCTTGTAAGGACCAAACAGCTGCTACGAGAAAAGGTGTGGTTTCCTGGCATTGATCGTCAAGCTAAGGACATGCATGATGCCTGTGTCCCTTGCCAAGCTGCAGTGGATACTTCAAGACCAACACCTCTACAACCTTCACCACTACCTGCTGCACCATGGATGGAAGTATCGATGGATTTCTGTGGACCGCTACCAACTGGAGAGTACTTGATGGTAGTCATTGATGATCACTCACGTTATCCAGAAGTAGAAATCATCACTTCCACATCTGCAAAGGCTGTCATCCCGAAACTCGACAAGATCTTTTCAAACTTTGGCATTCCTGAAGTTGTCAAGACGGACAATGGACCGCCATTTAATGGACAAGACTTTGTCAACTTTGCTGAGCATATTGGATTCAAACACCGCCGTGTGATGCCACTACATCCTCAAGCAAATGGAGAAGTAGAGAGATTCATGCAACCTCTCATGAAAGCTGTACGCTGTGCTCATGCCGAAGGACGATCCTGGAAACAAGCTATGTATGCTTTTCTCAGGAACTACCGTGCAACACCGCATGGAACACTGGGCAAGTCGCCTGGCGAACTTTTATTTGGACGTCCTATGAGAATCGCACTACCTGTCATGCCAGCCAAGGTAACGGATAAACGTCTCGCTCAGAAGGATGCACTAGCCAAGGGCAAAATGAAAATTGCTCATGATCAACGTGCAAAGGAACAATTCATAAAGGTTGGAGATACTGTTCTCGTTAAAAGAAAAAAGAGGGAAAGCTAGATATGCCGTATGATACAAAACCATATAAAGTGATTAGTGTAAAAGGAACTATGGTAACAGCGAGTAATAGAGATCATAGTATAACACGTAATATGGCTTATTTCAAAGTGATTCCAAATAGTGTAGAAAATGATGAAGTGCAAAGTCGTGCAAAAGAAAAAGAAAAAATGAGTTATAACTCGATAAACAATTCATCGAGGGATGTTTTGTATTTAAGGACTCTCGTCCAAAACGACATGTTAAACGCCCTACACGATATGATGATTAATTGTGTTCCTATGTAATGCAAAGTATTTACTTGTTATGCTGAACTAAATTTAATATTGTTTGAATAATGCAGATCTCATTCAATATTTTGTAACTTTGTATTACAGTTTCTTTCATGTTTGTTTAACATTGCATATGTATTTTTAACATTGAAATCCTTTGTGGTAAAGATTGTTTAAATTCTTTGTGTGTTTAATTAATGTTAAATGTATGCAATATCTCTTGATATGTTAATAACTTACTTTGTGTCAATAACTTTGCTTTGTGCTACAAGCATGGTAGACATCCTGTATTCATTCTTTTTAAAGAAAAGGAGGGATGTCATGTTCACAGAAAATGGTACCATCCGTTTCTATGTGCGGCGGCTGGACGCCACTAGAGAAGGTAAACAGCACACAGGACGCCTGCCAAGCTTGGGAGCTACTCTATCATGTAATCGTTTTTAGTATTAAAGTCAGTAACCAGGAATGACTTTACATCAACCTTACTACCAAGACTATCTCAGCTATACACAGACACCACAGACTTTGCAATAAGTGTTGGAAGTTCGGGCAAGGTGCCCTCAAATGCACATGTACTGTGTGTCTATGGCCCATGTGTGGACGATGGTCACTCTTAGTCAGATTGCTCTTCTCCAAGGCTCCCCCTCCCCATCCGGCCCATTGGCGCCGTGAGGGGGATTAGTGGACGGCTGCCGGAGTGTGATGCTCCATGGGACAATCCTCTGTCCTTTTGTGGCCTTGCACTCCTGCTGCTGTCTTATCTAATTGTGCTGGATCGCTTTTCCTTTTCCTTCCGTTTCATTTTTCTCCCCCCTCTTCTCCTATCTGCTTGTCATTTCCTGCCGACCTTTTGCTTGTATTGGTTATTTCTTTGGATTTCTTCTATTTTGACGCCCGGTCGCTTGAGGAGGCATACTCTTGCACCCGTAGAACAAGAGGGTGCAAGAGTAGTACCCGACGTCTCGAGCGAGGGGAACCTTTTATTGTCAATCCCCCTTTCGTTCTGAACTTGATCTCGATGGACTGACGGTTCTTAAGGTAGCGTTTGTGGGCGTATACTCACGACGCACCTCTAGGTGGCCCCAGCATGATCGGCGATAGCTTCCTGTTGGGTGTCCTGCCTCTAATTGTGGCTCCATGGTGGGTATGGGGGCACGTTCGTGGATGAATTTTCTCTTCATCTATATGTCATTGAATGTTTCTGTTGTACCCTCTCAGGCTCGAGGGGTGGGCGACCAAGCCCCCGAGTCGGCCTGTATTGGAAGACCGGGCTCTGTCTTCCAATACAGGCTGCTGACCCCCGCTGCGTTGGGCCCCGACCTTGCTTCTCCTTTGACCATCCTGACTTCTTCCCCCAGCTCCCCTCCCTCCTCTGTGGTTGGGTCGAGCCTCCAGCCCCCAGTGGTGACCACTTCGTCCCCTGGTGCGGCTAAGTCTCTCGTTGTGACTACTGCGCCTTTTGACCCCTCTCTCTGGGGGTTCTCAACGCCGTCCGCGCCACGGCCGCACTCGCTGATTCCTTCCCGTACTAATACGTATCAAGCCTTGTTTGGTCCCGCTTCATGGGCCAAATACTTTGATCTCCTCCCTCTTGATTCTGCGCCTCCTGACGATTTCTCCCTCCATCGGCATCTTGTTGATTCCGTGGATGCGTCTGTTACCTTCAACCCCACTCGTCTCGGTACATGTGTCGTTGCTGCTCCTTCTCAGGATGTAGCTTCCCGCTTGGCTGCCTTATCTTGCCTTGGCGAGATCCCTGTTCGGGTCTCAAAGAACGCTCGGTTGAATGCCAGTGTTGGCACTATTCTCCTCCTGCCCCATGTTGCGACCGGTGTTTGGATCTACAGGACTGCCACGATGACATTCGGCATATCCTTGATGCCCAAGGACATTGTGTCCTCCAGGTACACTCGTTTACTCGTCCCCCTCGTGGTCGTCGCCGTCAGCCCCTTCGGGTTGTGAAGATCACCTTTGATGGTAGGACCCTTCCATCCTCTCTCATTCTTGCTGGTGGCAGGTGCTCTGTCCAGGAGTTTATTCCTTCTCCTCGGCTATGTAACAAGTGCTGGAGGTTTGGGCATGGTGCCCTCCGCTGCTCTGGGACTGTCTCTTTCTGTCCTTTGTGTGGGGGCGAAGTCACTCTAAGTCGGAGTGCACTTCTCCCCAGGCTTGCTGCCTCAACTGCGGTGAGGCCCACCCTACCTTCTCCCGTTCCTGTATCCATTACAAGGTTGAGGCGGCCGTCCTCAACTTGAAGCACCAGGAGCGTTTATCTTTTCCTGAGACGAGGCGCCAGGTTCGCTGGCTCCCGCCTTATACTAACGTCTCTTCTTCCTCTCCTCGTCCTTCCCTCCTTCCTGGACTCTCAACCGTTTATGGGCTTTGGACCCTGATACGCCCACTGCCCCTCCTCTGTTCCTTTGAGTTCTGTCTCGAAGGCTCCCCTCTCCTGGTCCTCTGTCTGGGGTTCCCCTTCTTTCTACCCGGTCTGTCGTGTCTCCTGTGTCTTCTTCCTCGTCTCTCCGATCCTTCTTCCCATCCTTCTCCATCTATCGACTCTCCCCGCCGCCTGTCGGTACAGGCTGATGTCCATCGCTCTCCTAACGGCCGTCGTGTGTGTTCTTGTTCAGCTTCTCCTGTTGAGACGCTGGAATCCGTTGCCCGGTACGTAGTTGCTGAGACGCCGGTCTCTTTAAGTCAGAAGCTTAATGTTGGCTCCTCTCCTTCCTCCTCCCCGGCGGGTAAAAAGTCTTCGCTTTCTTCCTCGCCCCCTACTTCTGACTTTCTCGCTTTGTCCCCTCCCATTTGGTGGTTACGCCCCCTGTTCCTGCTATGGAGGTTTCTTTGGCCTCCGCTTCCCTCTCGGTTGCTGCCCTTGCTAAGGTGCGCTCCCCTCTTTCTACTCTCCCTCTTCTGCTGCTGTCCTTGACTGATCCTCTCCATTGTCTCTCCGTCTTCCTCCTCCTTCTCCGGACCCTGCCCCCCCACCTCTGGTCTGTTCTCCCGCTTCCTTCCCTCCGTCTTTGCTCAGTTTACCCATGCCCCCTAACCCTGACTTTGCTGACCCTGATCCAGACCCTGATATTCTTTAACGTGCTATGTTGCTCTTTCGCCTTTGTTTCTTCCTTGTTCTCTGTTGTTGTCCTTTCTCTATTCGTCGATGTCAATTCTTCAATGGAACGTTCGAGGTTATTACGCCAATTTCCTCGAACTCCAACTTCTGATTTCGCGGTTTTCGCCCCTTTGTGTCTGTCTCCAGGAGTCGATGTTTGGTGTTCGTCCTGGTCACTTTCATAGCTATTCCTTTCTCTCCCCCCCCACCAGCTGTTGCTGGCGCTCCTAATTCTTCTGCTCTCTGGATTCGCTCTGATGTTCCCTTTGGTTCCTTACTTTTTCCCTCGCCTCTCCATTGATCGTATCTTCCCTCGCTGCTCATATCTTTGTGGGGAAATGGTACACAGTTTGTTCCATTCATCTCCCCCCGAGTGTCCCGCTTTCTCTTCCTGATCTGAAACACCTACTGGACTCCTTGCCGGAGCCTGTGCTCATGCTGGATGATTTCAATTGTCGTCATTCTCTTTGGGGTAAAGTTCTGATGAATACCCGAGGTCGCCTTCTTGAGCCGTTTATCCTCTCTTCTTCCCTGTCTCTTCTGAATTCTGGTGAGCCCACTCATTTGGACTCTCGGACTCGCACCCTTTCCTGTCTTGATCTTTCTCTTTGCTCTTCTTCTCTTTACTTAGATTTCACGTGGCAGGTTCTTGATGACCTCCATGGCAGTGACCATTTCCCCATCCTTGTTTCCTTTTTCTTTTTTTCGCCCGTCCCTCTCCTTCCCTAGGTGGTGTCAGGGTTCACCTCCTTCCACCCTGTGGTTGGGGTCGTCCCACAGGTCTTAGGCCCTCAGTACCGGGCGCTACCGGGCGAGGGGAGCCGGTCGGCCGAGCGGACAGCACACTGGACTTGTGATCCTGTGGTCCTGGGTTCGATCCCAGGCGCCGGCGAGAAACAATGGGCAGAGTTTCTTTCACCCTTTGCCCCTGTTACCTAGCAGTAAAATAGGTACCTGGGTGTTAGTCAGCTGTCACGGGCTGATCCTGGGGGTGGAGGCCTGGTCAAGGACCGGGCCGCGGGGACACTAAAGCCCCGAAATCATCTCAAGATAACCTCAAGAAGACACTGCTCGCCTTTGGGCTCCCCAGTCAACTAAGGGCTGGCCTTATACACCCCTAGCGAGTGGGGAGGTTCAAGCTTCTTATAACTCACTCAAACCTGCCTGTCCTGACATTGAACGCTTTCTTCTTGCATCTGTCCTGAGGTCGCCAGCTGGGTGTTTATACTCGTGTCCCAGCAACACGTCAGTGATCTCATTAATTTTCTTGGCTAAGGATGCAATGTCACGTGCAGTGCAAGGTGTCACTTATGGTCTCATAAATATATAATATATCTAGCCCTAGAGAATGGAGGCTCACTTAATCTCCTCAGTTGGTTTAAAAGTTTACTAAAAAAAACATATATACATTTACAAATGGCATAAAGAAATGTCTATGTTGGAATCATCCGCTGGCGGCCGCGTTTCTCGATGACACGTCTCTGGCATTACTGTCAGCTGACTGGATCCACTCCCCCCGGCGCAGGCACACACCTCGCGCCTCTGGCAGTACGATCAGCTGACGGCTCTAGCTGTCAGACGTCGTAATTTCACACGCCTCCAGCGATGCGATTAGCTGTGCGTTTCAGAGTACGTTGCTGGCTCCTTGTTCACAACTACCCTTCCAGGGTCACTAACATCACCACGTTAATGCTCGCCCACATCAACTCATGCCTAAATGAGTTTCTGGCTCCTAGCCTACCGTCCTGTCACTTAGACAATAAATTGAGAAGAAATGTTCACAACATATAAAATACTCTAACTCGCCTAGCTCAAAAAGGGGTAAGGGAGGGACAATTATCTATCTTATTTCACTCCAACCATGAAGCTGACTCGCCCTCACAGTTGAGGGATGTTGAGGTTCCTGGTTCTGGCTTCTGGTCTCCTGATGAACAGTTCCCCACCCACCCCCCCCCCCCCCACACACACACACACACAGCCTAGCAACGGTGGGAGACACACGCGATTAGCGAGGTCCGCGGAAATTCGTCAATTTCACGGGACATTGAAGGATTATTGAGGCTAGATCATAGTATTTGGCCTCTCGCAGTGTGTAGCTAGCAGGGTGCTACATAGCATAGTCATATCGCTAGCGATTGTGCAAAGAAATCAAAAGTGGAGCTAGTGGATCACCGGTGCATAGTGTGGAGGACAGCGTAAGGCGACCTGACCTGACCAGCAGCTGGGTCGACCCACCGTGGCCGTGGAACTGGTGATTGTGTTTGTTGGGTGGTGATTGTGATCAGTGATACAGTAAATTAGTGAATCGCAACACAACGATACAGTGACTGATTCCAGAGTTTTGTGTAGATAGAAGAACACCTTAGTGAATCACCTAGTGGAAGCCGACGACGGAGCATCATCATCGACCATATGTCATCACTCATCTAGTTGTGTGAACGGGAAACAATCTGGTAGGTACCCGCCTTTCTGGTCAATTAATCAGGTGTACAGTGTGAGGTAAAATAGTATCAAATTCTTGTTCAGGATATTATATATCTTTAAAATCTCAGCGTGGCTCATTGGGTAGAATTACCGCTTACGGGAACTAGGGACACACTCACGCACGCACGCACGCGCACACGCACCCCACACCCCACACACACGCGCCCCTGATTAACACATTTCGTGGAAAAAAGGATAAAAAACCTCCCATAATCCTCCCTCACTCTACCTGCCGTAAGCTGACCTTACCTCACCTCTCAACCCCATCCCCAGGCACACACACACTCTCTCTCTCTCTCTCTCTCTCTCTCTCTCTCTCTCTCTCTCTCTGCTCTCTCTCGCTTGCTCTCTCTCCCTTGCTCTCTCTCGCTTGCTCTCTCTCTCTTGCTCTCTCTCTCCCTTGCTCTCTCTCTCACTCTTGTTCGCTCTCTCTGGGTCTCTCCTGTTCTCTCTTTTGCTCTCTTGCTCTCTCTCTCCCTTGCTACCTCTCTTGACAAGGGGCAAAATGGCAGGAGGCCGAAACAGGGTTATGGGAAGCAGCCAGGGCGAACAAACGCAGGAATTGCTACACCAAGTACTGGAGGAATTCAGGAGGGAGATGAATGAAATGAGGATTACAATTAACAACCTGCAAANTTCATAGCTACCACATAGCTACTAAACACTATAACAAATATTCATATCCTGACTACAAATCTACAAAAAATGTATATAAATACAAACAGAATAAGCGACAATAATAAAATACTACTCAAAATCGTATAAAAACTCAAATATTAAATAAAACTAAATAACAAAAATGTATTATGTATCCTAATAAAAGATTATAATAATGTACAATGTCAAGATTTGAAATAAGTAAGAAAAGGCAAAACATGGTAGACTAAAATAAATTATAAATAAAATTAAACTACCAGAATGAACTATATAAGCAAATACAGGCCTACTGTGCACTACACAGTGTACAATTGAACAGCCGAAAGGTTGCTATTTACAAAGGCCGCAGCTCCTTTATATGTAAGGATTCCTTACTCTCAAATCTGACTGGCCATTTATACAAGTGTCCAAAATTTTAAAATCAGATTCCAGCAGAGAATGATTAAACTCATAACAATGGTTTCTAATTTCCGAAAATGCTGGTTTAGACAATGGTAATCCAGTCCTAAAAGAAACTCCTCGGTGCTCAAGTATCCTAATCTTAAAGTTCCGAATGGAACTCCCGATATATCCAGCATTACAGCTGGAACAATTATACATATATACGATATTAGAGCACAGGGGAGTAGGCACTTTATCTTTAAATTTAAAATAAGAACCTATGGTATTGGTGTTGACAAAAATAAATCTAAAGTCTACTTGAGGATAACAATGCTGCAACATTTTCCTCAAACGACTCCTTACAGAAAAACTAACAGTGCCATAAAATGGTAATTTAATATATTTGATATCCCTTTCTACTGTAATAATCTTACACGATGGGTGAAACTTCTTATTTAAGAAATTCCTTATAAAGGTATAAATCATATGTAAAGGATAACCATTGTTTGAAAAAAATTTCACAAGAAATTGATTTCTTGATCAAAGTTATTCCAATTTGAACATAAAACATAGGCCCTATTCAGTAGAGTATTAATTGCATTTTTCTTAAAGATATCAGGAACAAAAGAATTAAAATTTAAACCTAACCCCGTAAAAGTTGGTTTTCTAAAAACACTAGTGTTGAACCCATTAAACTTGTCCACATTGACATCAAGAAACGATAATGAATTATCCACTTCACGCTCCGCAGTGAAACGTATATTACTATGTTGTGCATTAAGATAGTCTCTAAATTTCTCAATATGATATTGGTCCCTAAATAACAAAAAAGTGTCGTCTACATATCTCCTTGTACAAGACTGGTTTAAAGGCCAAAGGACATTTATCAAGCCAATTTGTTTCATGAAAACTCAAAAACGCATTGGCAAGTGCAGGACCTAAGGGAGACCCCATTGCTACTCCATCGATTTGTTTATAATATTTATTATTAAACATAAAGACAGAATCTTTAACCGCTAATTCTAACAACCGTCTGAATATTTTACTACAAAACCCAGACACTAAATTAGTGTCAGCATATAGCTGATTTATACAAATATCAATGGTTTCCAACAGAGGAATATTAGTAAAAAGTGATTCAACATCGAAACTGGCCATTATAGTTGGGAACTCAAAATTTAAAGAAGAAAGTTCCTTTACAAAATCCTGAGAATTTCTCACAGTAAATTCATTATGCGTTAATGGTTCTAATAATGGAACCAGAAACTTTGCCAGTTTATAATTAAAAGTGCCAATCGCTGATAAAATAGGACGAATCGGTATACCCGTTTTATGAACTTTAGGTAACCCATATAAGAAGCCTGGCTTAGAGCCAGTTGCAAGCAATTTTGAATAATCAAAAAGAGTGTCTTTGAGACCTCTTAAAACTCTATTTAGTTTATCCTCACATTTTAAAATATACGAAAAGTGGTCTATATCAACAAACTTAAATTTAAAGGGGTCTTCTAACAACCTTTCAACCTTATTTACATAGTCTAACTTGTCTAAAACCACTACACCCCTACCTTTATCTGGTCTAGTAATACAAATGCTCCTATCCTTCTTTAAGCCAGTAATACAATCCAATTTTCTTTTGTCAAATGGAGGAAATGTAGATTTATATTTACCAAAATCATTAAATACTTCATGTTCTAAGGAAGAAACAGTACTGATGATGCTGGTCCAACTATAATTTGTACCAGTCCTTAGGGTACATGTTTTCAATGTATTACATAACCGCTCAAAACCTAAAAAATGATTAATACTGCCAGGAGCAACGCAACTGGTATGTACAGGGACGCCTTAATCTGCTTGACCATCACGACCGGACATAAGGAAGTGATAGCCGAAGCTATTTGAACCACTTCCCTACCGGCACTCGGATGGTAATCTTGGGCATAGCATTTTATCAAATCACCTCATTTTTTGAGGTCGTGATGGTCAAGCGTCGTGATGGTCAAGCGGATTAAGGCGTCCCCATACATACCAGTTGCTTTGCTCCTGGCAGTATGGATTCGAGTCACTTCTGGGGTGTGAGTTTTCAGTTGCATATAGTCCTGGGGACCATTCAGGCTTGTTTGCATTTGTGTTCCTCACGTGTTGCCCCAAAAAATGAGGTGATTTGATAAAATGCTATGCCCAAGATTACCATCCGAGTGCCGGCGGGGAAGTGGTTCAAATAGCTTCCGCTATCACTTCCTTATGTCCGGTCGTGATGGTCAAGCGGATTAAGGCGTCCCTGTACATACCAGTTGCGTTGCTCCTGGCAGTATGGGTTCGAGTCACTGCTGGGAATATATATATATAAATGCCCTGTACGCCATATATATATATATGCAAACAAGCCTGAATGGTCCCCAGGACTAGATACAACTGAAAACTCACACCCCAGAAATGACAGTAGTGAGTATGGGTTCGAGTCACTTCTGGGGTGTTAGTTTTCAGTTATATATATTTATATATATATATATATATATATATATATATATATATATATATATATATATATATATATATATATATATATATATATATATATATATATATATATATATATATATATATATATATATATATATATATATATATATATATGTTGTATCTAATTGTCAGAGTTGCTTAACAAGCCAAATAAAATAATTTATAATATTTTATAAATAAAATTGTTTAGATTATCATTATACCTATTAATATTGAGAAAATCTGTGGGAGACGTGATGAGGGTTCCCAGGCACACGCTCGAGGCAACTAGGCCACGACATGGTAAAATGAATTGCAACCTGGGTACTACTACTGCTACTAGTATCGAGGGGTTTCTTCTGCACCCTCGAAGATTTCTTGGGCTTCCAATGAAGCAGTTTCACTTAATCCTCCCATGCACTCTGGCTCTGTCATCTAAGTATGTTCTACCTCTGGCGCTCCTCTTTATATACACAGAGAGTAATCACACTTGTGTAATGCATCAATAAGAGAATTAGTAGGATTTTGTGGTAGAATATTCCAAGATGACAGAGCCAGAGTGCATGGGAGGATTGAGTTAATCTCTTATTCTGTTTCAGTTGAATCCCCAGGAATCCTAGAGGGTGCAGTAGAACTTCAGGCTGCAATTCTTTTGACCATGTTACCTAGAATGTGTGCCTGGGAACACCCAGTGCATAGGTTCGAACCTTCATCACGGCTCCTGCGGATTTTCTCAAAGATGCATCAGGATAGAGTGATTACTCTCTGAGTATTATTATTATTATTATTATTATTATTATTCCTGGTCTGGTACATATTTCAGTTAGATATGTCATTCTCTAGATAAGATAGATATCTACTATTTAATTAAGAGATATGTTATTAAATTAAGATATGTTATGTAAATATTATAAAACATAAATTGATAAATAAATCATTACTATATTCCTAAATACCTATACCCTTACCAGACAATACTCTTTCCAGGATGACAACAGCCCAGAGGAGTGTTCAGTCTGTTTCAACAGTTTTGACGATTTACTACGGCCTCGAACATTGTCATGTGGCCACACTTTCTGCTCCCAGTGTATTAATAATGCTATAAAAAATGATGAGCTGTCCTGCCCCAACTGCTGCACCCAGCACAGTGCCACAGCTGCTGTTCAATTTCCAATCAATTATAGTATGGAGGCCCTTATAAGGAAATATAAAGGTACTCAGGTCGGGCCAGTTGAGACAGGTCCAGCAAAAATTTGCGAGGCTCCTGCCAGAAGCATCAGCAAGACGTTAGGGTGCCTTGTGGAGGAGGAGAAGATAAGCATCAGAAGACTCATTACAAGCTGTGAAGAGGTTCTGTCCCATCTTCGTGAGTACCGGGGGCAGTTGGGGGACTGGAAGACACATCATCTCCAACTCCAGGACAAACTCTATCATCTCGTAGAGCAGAACAAGGCAGCAATGAGACTACTGGAAGAAGAAGATACCAGTGTGGAGGTTATGACATCACAAGGAGAGGAAGAGAAGACTCACCTGCAGGTCATGTTGGGAAGCCTCGACTCTGTCAACACAGCACAAGAGATATTCATAACCATTAACGAAGTTGATAAATGGAACATAAAAGTTGAATACTGGCTCCAGAAATGCAAGAAACTCTTCCCGAATGTCAACACCGTTCACACTTCAGTGAAGGTATGCTGCTCTTACCCAACTGAGTGAAGTATTGCCCTTATACAAAGAATTTAATTGGAGAAAAACATCTTGATGTACATAGACTTAAAATGTGGAGAATGATTTGCTCCAACAGAAGATTTATTTATTTATTTATTTTCTTAAATAAAGTTAACTGTCACCTTGAAGTTTCTCAACACACTGATCAACACTCAGTATTCTCTACACTATGATCAGCACTCAGCACAATGTGATCAGCTCTCAGTATTCTCTACACTATGATCAGCACTCAGTACAATGTGATCAGCACTCAGCACAATGTGATCAGCACTCAGTATTCTTTACACTGTGATCAACACTCAATATTTTCTACACTGTGACCACCACTCAGTATTCTCTACAATGTGAGCAGCACTCAGATTCTCTACACTGTGCTCAGCACTCAGTATTCTCTACAAATGTGATCAGCACTCGGTATTCTCTACAAAGTGATTAGAACTCAGCATTCTTCACACTATAATCAGCACTCAGTATTCTCTGCAATGTGATCAGCACTCAGTATTATCTACAATGTGATCAACACTCAGTATTCTCTACGCTGTGATCAGCACTCGGTATTCTCTACGCTGTGATCAGCACTCAGTACACTGTGATCAGCACTCAGTGTTCTCTACACTGTGATCAGCACTCACTATTTTCTACAATGTGATCAGCACTCAGTACACTGATTAGCACTCAGTATTTTCTACGATGTGAGCAGCACTCAGTACACTGTGATCAGCACTCAGTATTATCTACAACGTGATCAGCACTCAGTACGCTGTGATCAGCACTCAGTATTATCTACAACGTGATCAGCACTCAGTACGCTGTGATCAGCACTCAGCATTATCTACAATGTAATCAGAACTCAGTATTCTCTACACTGTGATCAGCACTCAGTATTTTCTACAGTGTGATCAGCACTCAGTATTATATATACTGTGATCAGAACTCAGTATTCTCTAGATTGTGATCAGTACTCAGTATTATGTACACTGTGATCAGCATCCAGTATTATTTACAATGTGATCAGCACTCAGTACTCTCTTCAATGTGATCAACACTCAGTATTCCCTACATAGTGATCAGCTCTCATTATTCCGTACACTCTGATCAGCACTCGGATTTCTCTACAAAGTGTCCAGCACTCACTATTCTCTTCATTGTGATCAGCACTCACCACATTGTGATCATCACTCATTATTCTCTAAACCGTGATCAGCACTCACTATTCTTTTCACTGTGGTCAACTACTTTAATTTAAGCATGCAAAATAAAGGAATTAAAATCCTTAGCTGTTACAAATGTCCAGCCAATCCTTTTGTCCTAGGAAGGATAGTGGACTGTAAATCTCAGGTACAGTTACTTAATATCACCAGGTTATTGATAAAAGAAACACATCTAAATGTTGGTTTTTAGACATATCAGCATTGTATTTTATACAATGGATTAATTGATAAAACACAGTACAACGACTGTAAATACTGGTTCTGTTTTAGATTCAAAAAGATCTGAACACCTGACACAATCTAGCCTAGCTCTTAAAAATATTAGTCACAAAATTATATTAAGTTAATAATTATAACAACTAGTTATATTATGCAAGCAAGATTTTGTTACGGTATAGCTACCTTCGTCGGCGTGTAGAGTGGCAATTCCAGTGTCATCTATGGGTCTGCACTCCAAACCCCCCTGAAATTGGAAGCTATGTGGATAACGCTATCTATTGGTGGTGGCGTGGTAGCAATGAATGGCTCCTGTTTCATACCTGGGTCAGACAGAGAGGACATTGTGAATGACCTCTGGTGGATGGAGAGTCACGATCAGCGCCATCTATTGTGCTACAGAGCATAATGTCAACGCCCCAGTAAATGAGTATTACCTTATGGTTCTCCCCCAGTGAATGAGTATTACCTCATTGTTCCCCCCAATGTACCGTCCATTTAACTGATGACGTTTTATGACCATAGAGGTGACGTGTGGAGGCAGTAGTACTGAAGAAGGTAGTTTACCTTGGGCAGCCCACGTACTCTCAGTTTGGTCCTGGAAGACGACTAAGTAAGTCGCCACCGATCTGAGCAGTGTGTTAGCTGTTGATTTATGCAGTGTTGGCAGAGATCGGCGTACCCCGGGATTGGCTTAGGAGAATAACGGACGACAGTGAGGTGCCTATCGTGAAGTGCTGCTAGCCGGTCATTAGAGGCTTCTGCCAGGGGTTAGCTACCCCTGTATATGGTTGTTTGGGGACCCCGATCAGCGTGTGGCTGAAATCCTCTGTCAGCGAGTAGTTGGAGGGCGATAGTGGGGTGTAAGCCCCTCCTGAAACTGTGTTGGTGGGCTGGCCCATGTAAAAGGTGAACTCTCCAGTGTTCGTCAGTACACAAGTGGACAAGGTACTGGACAGTGGAAACACTAGAGCTGGTGAACACTGCCAACGCAATAGTGTCCTGCGTGAAAGAGACTAATGTATATACGTGTAGTCATAATCTATTTAATCTATTTTTAATAGTGACGTAGTAAATATATTCATAAAGAGAATTGTGTATTGTTCATCCCACCCCACTTAATTTTTATTGCACTACTACAGTTCTTTAAAGCGTACTACCGACTTTGGGTCGGATACACTAAGAGGTTAACCCATCCAGAACCCGGTTACTGTCCATAGTGACTGTAATAGATTTATATGCACGCAAATATTATTACTTGGTGATAACTGTGATAGAAATTGATGTTCACACTGATTAGAATATTTATACATATATTCTAATTGGAATATAATAATTAACATAGATACTTTAGTTTATTGTGGGGAATTTCCCCGTGATATATCGAAACTTTATTGGATAGATGAAAGTTACTAATGCATGCAAAATTGGCAAATTTAAAGACACTACTAATACTTAAAACTTAACCATTATGCGAGCCGATGCCTATCTGATAGTTGCCAGACTTTTATCTCTATTGATGAAATGAGGCACAGTATTTTGATGAAAAAAGTTTTGCTGCGGTGATTGGGTTCACGCTGTAGGGTTTGCTAGTATCAATATTCTGTGGTGGTGGTAAGCGGCCACATGTGTTGGGGTAAACCACTATCTATAATCTATTTAGATAAATGGATCGGTGTCTTGTTCAGATTTATAGTTCAACACCTCCCGAGTAACTTGGAGCTATTTTAGTGATTATTTGATCGTTTGTGCAGTGTTAGTGCGCTTAAAAAGTCAAGAACGCCACCTTGCAAGTACACTGTTTGGATGTAAACAAGCGTCTTGAGGCTCTGCGTGGTTGGTGCCCTCCTCCAGCCTCCTGCTCTGTTTGAGAGGGTGGCTGAGTATGATTATATAATTAATATTTCCTCGTCTAGACCAATATTTGAAATAAAGTGTAATTATAAGATAACGATACAGATGATTTAGTGAGTTTTAGTATTTATAGTACACTGACTTTTTTTTATTACAATTTTTAAATAACGTCCGAAGTAAAAACTGCTCAATTTGTATTTCAGTTAAGCCTTCTCATTAAGGAAGCTTCTAGATCCATGCAGACCCATGACAAAAGTCAAGTAGGCATTAGTAGTGCTATCCGCGGACGTGACCATGTGGTGTCAGATGTATGATTTGGTAGAGATTTGATTCAGGTGTAGGATTTAGTTGTAGGACTTAAATAATGCATTTCTTAGATTGTAATATTTGTATGGTGGAAATTTTTCACATAACCTAGGAACTTGAAGCTTGAAGCTTCATTATAACCCAGTAACTTTACACAGAGCTTGAGATACAATATGATCATTGTATACCAGTAATATATATCAGAGCTTGAAACCTCACTGCAACCAAATAACTTTACACGGAAATTGAAAATTAATTATAAACCACTAACTTTAATCAGAGTTTGAAGCTTCACTATAACGAATTAAATTTACTTTAATCTACAAGCCTCGTTATAAACGCGTACCTTTAATCAGAGCTTAAAGCCTCATTATAACGCAGTAACTTTACTCGGAGCTTGAGCCTTCACTCGGCGTCTGATGGCTCTTTACTGTCCAGAACCATCATTCATAGCCTGATGGCACTTTGCTGTCCAGAGCCTTCACTCAGAGAATGTGAGTCTGAAGTTTCATCTGTCCAGAGTCTGGTATTTATTATTTTCCGGAGCATCTGTTCGGAGTACGTAGTTTCATTACTGTCCAGAGCTTTTACTCGGTGCCTGATGTTTTATTAGTGTCCAGTGCCTTTACTCAATGCCTGAAGTTACTTACATTTTAATCCATTTACTCTCACCCTGATGCTTCATTACTGTTTAGATAAGATATGGTTTTGTGAATATCGAAGGTAACTGACGTCTTAAGTCATTCTGTTCTCTAAGTCGATACGTTCACGTTGCCCCTGAAGGTAACTGTAACGGCTTCTCTGGGTTCTTAAGGTTACTCTCGGTATTCGTTCTATCAACTAAAGTAATCCTTAGACTTTTCAGGTGTTCAGTAGAAAACTACGTCCCTTATCAACACTTGTCCGGTAGTTGCTGGAACTGTTGTCATGGTTCATAGTTCTCATAGCGGATACACTAAGTCTGATTGTTCTTGTTTACCAGAACGCCACGTTAACTGTAGTGATATTAACCTCGCATTTTTCCGTTCATGTAATTACAATAAATTGGAACAACCTATTCTTACCCTGAAACACAGACCATAGTCTTTCTGAATCAAGACGGCAAACCTTTTCCAACCATAACTTATGCGCTTGCAGTGTAACTGAGCCCGCCTGATCACTTTCCAATCAGTCACACAGTGTCTTGAATCATCACAAAATTCTTCATCCTGAAGCCTCTACCACCATAACTTCTACTTTTGCCCTACTTGGGCTTCATGCCAGGTGCATTCACCCTCCGCCGCCCTCCTTCCCCCCCCCCGGTCATCGTCTTTGTCCTCATCGTAAGGTGGATGGGAGTACTTCGTCCTCCCATCCTCCTTGGGAGAGATTCCATTTCCAGCTCTCATTCATTTTGCTCATCTACAGCAAAGGTGGGTCTCTTAGGTTTCAGTCCCTGGTATCCACTTCCATGCTCCGCTCTGCCTCGTGAGATGGCGGACATCGTGCCTTACATATTGAGTCTGTTGCCTCCTTCTAGCCTTCCGGATAGAAATGAAAAGCGAATACTTCTCACTTTTATCTCGAAGAGTAAGAAGGCCTTAGTCGACGATAAGTCACAATAACGAGGCTGAAGATATGATGACCAAACCACGCATCAGAAGAGGAAGAAACCGCGACGTTTCGGCCCAGGACGGACCGGAATGTGGTCGTTTCTTCATGTTCTGTTGTGTGGTTTGGTAATCAAGGTCTTAGTCCTGTACTCGGCCATTTACCCCCTGCCTTCGTTCCTGTATCTCATGCTGTCCCTATGCCGGAGCGTGCCTCCAGCCTCGTTATTGAGGTTGCTGACGTCCTCGCACCTGCATTTGGTACTTCCCTGGCAGGATTAGTACCACATGCAGTAGTAGTCAGTTCTCTCCCGTTCTGTCCTCGGCACTCTCTACTACCGCTTTCTCCTTCTCGTCCAGGTTGTCGGACATCCCTCCTTTGCACTTTTTCGAACCATTTTCTTTGTTAGATTTACCTATTCTGTCTTATTTTGCAATGTAATTTATTGTTTTAGACTATTTATTGGAACATAACGTTTCATTTTCAAATTTTCACGTTGTGTATGTATCCAGGAACAATACTTTGTGCTTCTCGCGGTCATGGCGTCACTTATGTCTGTTTTCATCGCCTTCGCGTTTCACTGGTACTACTAGCTTTACTGCTCTTTAATAAAAAAAATCATTTCCTTTTAATTTAAATAGCACACCCATTCCACTGCTGAGTAACTGGTAAACTGTTTGTTCACTTCATCTCCCTCTAAATCTTCTGATCCCATGTATTGATCTAAAACACCTTTTACACATTTTTACAAGCGCCAACTCTCCTTTTAGGTGATTTATTAATGTTAAGCAAGCTCAGTGAGGCTTGACTCATCCTACATCTCTTACTATTACCAAATGTTATCTATTAGAATCTTTCGTCCTCTCTTCGTCCTTGTATCTCATAAACTCGGGGTGATGTGACTCATGTCATCTCACTCTTTCCTGTGTGGATGTTTCTTTGTGATTGTCTTCTATATACACTAACCTGGCTGGATCTTGACGACCATCATAATCTCATTTCCTTCTTTTTCACCTTACCTTACTGGATGCAACCTTTTGCTTCATCATACAGTACAGAGAGCTGAATTCCTTGATGGAATTTGGATTGGGTTCGTGATACTCACTTCAAGCCTACATCTTCGAAAAAAAAGACCAACTCTGACAGATATCTGAGTATAATATTTTTTGGAAAGCCACTGATGTGCTTATAGGGCTGTCGCTGAACTTAACTCATCTTCAGCTCCCTTATTACGATCTATTCACCCTTTTGGAAATCCAGTCGGGCTTATGTCTTTGCAATTCCAGTGGTTTGCTCGTGCAGTATATACTATGAATTGCTCTGCCTTCATCCTTTGTGTGCATCATAATATTTATTACACATTTATAACCTCATTTGGATGGCATCATCTGTCCCTAGAGGACTACTCGAAGATTGATTGATGAAGATTAAGCCACCCAAGAGGTGGCACGGGCTTTAAGTCTCTCAGTCTGCAAGACTCTTCACCTACAGATTTTTGCCCTATTGCCCTAACGAGTTTCGTCTGTAAGATTTCGAACACATTATTAACGTATTATGTACATCTACGAACGTCATCGTTGCCTCTCTTCCAGAAGCAGCATAAATGGTGTCCTGGTAGATTTTGAAGAATAAGATAAATGGAAACGAAACGTGAAGT
>WNGS01163947.1:26237966-26254316 GCA_020271785.1 Procambarus virginalis
AAACTCTACACCCCAGAAGTGACGCGACCATATACTGCCAGGAGCACTATGCATGGTGTACAGACCTTAATCACCTCGACTATCAGTGACCGTGGCTGAAGTTCCAAGAGATGGATATTCAGGGTTGTGAGGATTTCATCAGTTGCATATATGCCTGGGAACCATTCAGGCTTGTTCGCATTTGTTTGCTCACACAGGGATTGACCTTATCACACATACCTTGGGGCCTCGTAGCCTGGAGGAGAGCGCGCAGGTCTCGTAATTCTGTGGCGCGGGTTTGATTCCCGCACGCGGCAGAAACAAATGGGCAAAGTTTCTTTCACCCTGAATGCCCCTGTTACCTAGCAGTAAATAGGTACCTGGGAGTTAGTCAGCTGTCACGGGCTGCTTCCTGGGGTGTGTGTGTGTGTGGGGGAAAAATAGTTAGTAAACAGCTGATTGACAGTTGAAGGCTGGCCGAAAGAGCAAAGCTCAACGCCTGCAAGCACAACTAGGTGAATACAGGCTTCAATGGACCCCCCCCCCCGCATGTGAAGCAAAGGCTTTATATGCCTCTGCCTCACACGCGTGGGGTCCGTGGTTCGAGTCTCCTAGAGTCCAGGTGAATGTAAAAATAATAATGTGAGTGTAAACTAGTTACATTGTGTTGACCAAACCACACACTAGAAAGTGAAGGGACGATGACGTTTTGGTCCATCCTGGACCATTCTCGGACCTGTCTGCCTTTAGAGGGACCCTTATCCCCGTTCTTGACAGCTTGTTTTCTAAAAATCACCACCTTCCTCGTCGCTTCCAGCTTGCCCTTGCCTCCCTGTTATCTAACAACTCTATTCGTATCCTTCCTTCCGACAAAGGCAATTCGGTGGTTGTCCTTGACCGTGAGGACTACCTCCAGAAAGCCGATGTCTTGCTCTCTGACTCCCGCACATATGCTCCTCTGACACCTGACCCTTTGGATAGCCTTTAACCGCCAACTAAGACAGCTCTCTAGTCTTTGTTCTCCTGATTTCGATCTCATTAAACGTTTCCGTGTCATCTGCTCTTCTCTTCCTTATTTCTATGGTCTGCCTAAGACTCATTAACCTGGTGTTCCTCTTCGTCCTATCATTTCTTCACGGGGCTCTATCGGCTATCCTCTTGCCTCCTGGCTCGCTAAAACTTTAACGCCTTACCTTGGCACTTTCTCCTGCCCACCATCGTCACTCTCAGGACTTCATAGAAAGACTGCGCCTACAGCCCTCCTGTAAGATGCTTAGTCTTGATGTCGACTCTCTGTTCACTAATGTTCCCCTCGATGACGTTCTCTCTTTCCTTAGACAGAAGGCGTCAGAGGGCTTTCTTCCTCTCCCGCTTCCCACTGACGTTTTCCTCGAACTCATTAGACTCTGTGTTGACTCTAACTCTTTCTCTTTCAACAGTAAATATTACACTCAAACTTTCGATGTCGCTATGGGTTCCCCTCTCTCCCCTGTTCTTGCCAATTTCTACATGGAATACTTCGAAACTATTCTTCTTCCTTCTATTGATACTCGTCCCTCTCTCTGGCTTCACTATGTTGATGACATTTTTGCTTTATGGCCTCATGACCTTGGCCTTTTCCAGCCTTTCCTCTTCTCTCTTAACAATCTGGCTCCTTCTGTTAATTTCAAAGTTGAATGGGAATCTAATTCCCTCCTTCCTTTTCTTGACGTTCACGTTCACAGCTCTGTGTCCGGGTTCTCTTTCTCTGTCTACCGCAATCCCATGCATAGTGGCATGCACATTCACTTCTTTTCCTACCATCCTCCTTCTGTTAAGAAAAGTGTCCTAGTCTCTCTCTTCTTCCACGCTCTACTCATCAGCGACCCTCAGTTTCTTGATTCTGAAATTGCCTTTATCTACAAATCATTCTCTCGCCTTGGTTACCCTTTGCATTTTATCAACTGTGCCTATTCTCAAGCTGAACAAAATTTCTTTCATCCTAAACCTGCTTCTAACACTAGTAGCACTGTGCTCTGCCTTCGTTCATATCTGAACTCAAAACTTTTACTAATACCTTTCGTCCTCTTAACATAAAGCTCGCCTTTCGACAAACTAACACACTTTGTAGCAATCTAGTTCACACTGCTCCTCCTGCTTCTAATGCTGCTTGTGTCTATTCTATTTCCTGCTCGTCTTGTCCTCTCCAATACTTTGGTGAAACTGGCCGTACACTTAATGACAGACTTAAAGAACACAAAAGTAGTGTTAAGTCTGCAGACACAAACAACGCTCTCTTTTGTCATGTTAGGGATTCTAATTATCCTATTCATTGATCTTCCTCCAAAATAATCTTTCCTGCCTTTACTCTACACTGACGCCGTCTTGTTGAATCGGGTCTAATACACAATGTACCCAACATGAACTTGAGTCCTGGCTTTGTTGCTGTTGACTCTTCTCTTTCACAGTATATACTCAAATGCTCTAAACTTTCTAACAAACCTGACCTAACATAAACTTACTCTTCCATTTCTCTTTCTTTCTCTTTCCTTATTTATTTTTTCCCTTGTTTTCTCCCTTGCTTATTGTTATTACTATCCCCTTCTTATTCCTTTTACTATCCCCCTTCTTATTGGGTGGTTATAAATAGGAGCTGCTTCCATTGGGTCAATAGGCATCTGCAGTTACCTTTGTTCTTATTACTATCTCCCTTATTACACCTTACCTTTCGTACCTTTTGCCTTGCTTTTCTTCCTCTAAGATTTTCTGCTCCTCACCTCACTCTTGCCTATTTATTGCTATCGCCTCCTTACCTCATCACGATCGACTTGAGAATGGTCCAGGACGGACCGAAACGTCGTCGTCCCTTAACTTTCTAGTGTGTGGTTTGCTCAACATATTTCAGCCACGTTATTGTGACTCCTCGTCTGCATATAGTTACATTGTATTGATTATACGATAATAATTACATAAATATTACATAAATATTTCTTAGTATCTCATTTAAACTGGTTGGGAGATGTACAGCATTTGATTACATTTGGGAGGTCATTCCACAATTTGATTTGGATGGCAATTCTGCTTTGGTTGAGTCTCACTCTAGGAATATCAAAGAGATATTTGTTTCTCGTGTAGTGACCATGAATTCTATTATAGCCTTCTAGGAAATGTTTAAGCTCTGGCCTGGCATTGCAAGTCAGAGTTTTATAGATATAGAGAACACTTGAGAGTATGTGCACTAGATATTTAACATGTTAAAGGATTTCAGAAATGCAGCAGATTGGTGTTTAGGACTGGATTTTGTAATTGTTTTAATTGCTGGATTTTATTGAGTAATTAGGGGTCGGAGGATCCCCAGCCACAGTTATCACAGGTGAGATATTGATGAATGAGTGAATAATACAAATTAACTAGCACAGGAATATAGTATCTAACTTTGGAGAGAATGCCTACTGTTTTTAGAAACCGTTTTAGTAATTTTTGTATGTGCCAATGAAAATTTTGTTTGTTGGCATTGTGAACACCAAGACAGAGTCCCATCTACTCTGCTTGCGATTTGGGTATTGTTAATTCTTAAATTAATTTGATTGCTGGACTTGATGCCATACAAAATGTAAATGTTATGTTGATGTTAAAGGTAAGTATGTTAGCAGTCCACCACAAATGTATATAGAAATAAAAACCATTCATCTTTTAATGACCAATGCATGAGTCCTTATTAACTGTCATTTTTTTAATGAAGTGATTTGTGAAACATTGCAAAACTGTAATTACTTTCTTATTTGCTTTAATTAACATTGTTTCTTCCCAAATAGTTTTAATAGCTTGAAATTATGACTTAACAATTTCTGGGTGACACACTTTATATATTAACTTATTTATATGCAAGAAAGTACATTGGGTTGTGAGAGTACATAACGCTGGTGTTCTTCCGTTCTTGCAAAGCCTCTAATACGCATAGCGTCTTGGGCAGGTCCTTAATCAAATAAATAAAGTAAGAGTATTTAAAAGTACAGTGTAGCAAATTTTGAGTTCAACCTATCTTGAGATGATTTCGGGGCTTAGCGTCCCCGCGGCCCGGTCCTCGACCAGGCCTCCTTTTTGTTACTCACCCCCTGGAAGCAGCCCGTAGCAGCTGTCTAACTCCCAGGTACTTATTTACTGCTAGGTAGCAGGGACATCAGGTGAAAGAAACTTTTTGCCCATTTGTCTCCGCCTCCACCGGGGATCGAACCCGGAACCTCAGGACTACGAATCCGAAGCGCTGTCCACTCAGCTGTCAGGTGCCCATAACCAGAATACAAATTTATAGTATTGATTATACTGGTGAAGATGCACGTCTTAATCATTAAAATTGGGTGATTGGGTAGCACAAGATAAAGTGAGAGTTTGAAACACAAGGTAAGTAACTATGAGTATGAAATTAAGTATTTTTTGGTTTTACGTCTGAATAAGGCAATTGCAATTTTACTTTTGAATCAGGCAATACCTTTTGAAATTAGGTAGTTTTTGATTTTACTTGTGAATAAGACATAGGTTGGACAATTTTTAATTCATTAGGGAGTGTAATCCACAGATTGTGTCCTTTTATCTGCATGGAGTATTTGCACAGATTTGGTTTGACTCTGGGGATATCAAAGAGATATTTATTTCTCGTATGATGCTCATGGATTCTATTACACCTATCAAGGAAAAGTTTCAGTTCAAGATTAGTATTTAGTAACAAGGTTTTGTACATGTAAGTGGCATATGAAAATGTGTGGAGTGAGTGTATATTTAGCATGTTATGGAACTTAAACAGAGGGGCTGTATGTTGTCTGAAGACAGAATTTGTTATAGTTCTGATAGCAGATTTTTGCTAAGTGATGATGGGCTTCAGGTAATTTGCAGTGGTTGAACCCCATGCACAGATACCGTATTTAGGATAGGGATAGAATAGAACGTAGTATAATGAGAGGAGAACAGAGTGGGAACATAATATCTAATTTTAGAAAGTATACCGACTGTTTTTTAGATTTTCTTGCCTGTGTTGTATGTGAGTGTTGGAGTTTAGTCTCTTGTCTATGTATATAACATATACTCTGAATATTATTCTGAAGTTTTTAGAACACTAATAATTCTAATATTACTCTGAAGTGTAATTCACCATGGGGCAGTAATACACTGTGTTGGAGTAATTCACAATGTTTGGGTATGCCATGGCCAAGGAACTTTTCCTCATTTTTATTACTAATGTTATCAGAGAATGCTTAACATTCATATAAAAATAACATGAATATTTTTGCTAATGTTAATCTATCAAGGAAGCGTCTCAGCTCAGGATTAGCATTTAGAAACAAGGTTTTGTACATGTAAATAGCACAAGAGAGCGTGTGTAGTGACTGAATGTTAAACATGTTTAGGGATTTAAACAGAGGGGGCTCTGCGGGCTCTAATTACCCAAAGCTACCCAATGCTATCTAAAGCCTAAGCCAAAGTTTCCAAGCATTACGTAAGTAATGAAGACATATTATATATTTACTCACTATAATATTGGTGCTGACTGTAGAATATGAAAAAAACATATTTTTATCTGAAATAATATAATTTTATAACGAAATTAGACGAAACTAAGTGGCAGTTAACGCTATAGGAAGTCGACGGTCAAAACGACAATGTTGTGGAGCAACTTATCCAAGATATATTGTTGCCTGGAGAGTGCTGGCATATCAGCCTCCTGTACATGCACACACATCGACCCTCTCTGCTCAAGTTGTGACAGACTGAATTAATGATATTAATTAGAAAAATGCATATTTACAATAACATTTAACTTAACATTTAGCCACAAAACAGTTAAGATTGATTTAAAATATGTGTCGGGAAGTGAAAGGAACTTTATAGGACCATATTTTAGTTATATAGATGCAGATCGTTATATACTGGTATGCGTTTACTAAAACTACTATGTATGAATATAAACTCTCTTATGTTCCTTCGTTCATGGGACACCCAACCCTACACGGTTTCTGATATATTGATTAATTAATAAATTAATTTATTAAAAAATTAAAAGAAAAGAGATAAAATGTGAATCCTTCACAGGGATTAAATCTTGTATCATCCAAAGATTATTTCAGAGTAAAACAATTTTTTCAACGTTTTACATTCAATACGATCATTATAATGTGTATATATGTCATATTTCTTCCTTACTTACGTAGTGCTAGAATAATTTGGGTAGCACTGCGTACCTGTGGGTGACTTTGGATAATTAGATGGACCCGCTCTGTCGTATACCCAAGGCTCGCCCCACCGTTGTGGTTACTGACCCTCTAAACACAAGGCAGCCTCTCCTCTGGCCGCCTCAAACATGTTTTCCCAACCTGCCTACCATCCTGAAGCCTGCCTGCTATTCTACCTACAAGCCTATCTTCCGTCCTGCCCACCATACTGATCCCTTACCATCCTGCCTGTCATCCTATCTGCCTGCCAGCCTGCCTACCGTCCACCCATCCTGCCTCCCTCCCAACCTGCCTCCCAGTCAGCTTGCCATCCTGCTAATCAGCCATCCTGCCTTCATTCCTGCCGTCCCCACAGCCTACGTGTCATCCTGTATCCCACCTTACCTGCCATCCTATCAACATGTGTGCTGTGATTACAGCAAGTAACACACCGTGGTGGAGTAACACCCTGTATGAGAGTAACACACTGTGGGAGAGTAACACACTGTGGGAGAGTAGTACAATATGGAAGAGTAACACACTGTGGGAAAGAAATACACTGTGGGAGAGTAATGCATTTTGGAAGGGTAACACACACAGTGGGAGAGTAATACAATGTGGAAGACACTGTGGGAGTGTAATTCACACTTATGTATTACTTATATAGAGTAGTACTCCATATGAGATTAATAAACTGTGGGAGAGTAGTTCACCGTGGGAGAGGAATACATCGTGGTAGAGTAACATTCGGTGGAAGAGTAGTATACTGTGTGAGAGTAATAATCCTATATGAGAGTAACACACTGACGGAAAATAATACACTCTGGGAGAGTAATATTCTTTAAGAGAGTGGGGTTGTATAACTAACCCCATTGTATAACTGTGGGGTTAGTTATACAATGTGGGAGAGTAATTCACTGTAGGAGAGGAATACACTCTGAAGGGTAATTCACCATGGGGTAGTAATACACCGTGTTGGAGTAATTCACCATGTTTGGGTAATACACTGGAGAAGAGTAACACACTGTGGGAGAGTGTTACACTGTAGGTAAGTAATACATAGTAGGAGAGTAATACACTTTGGTAGAGTAATATATTTCGGGAGTTTAAGACACAGTGGGGTGAATAGTACAATGTGGGAGAGTAATACATTGTGGGAGAGAAATAAAATAAGGGAGAGCAATACAATATGGGAGAGTAATACAATGTTAGAGAATAATACAAGGTGAGAGCGTAATTCACCGTGGAAACAATACATTGTGGGAGAGTAATACAAAGTGGATGAGTAATTCAGTGTGGGAAAATAATTTACCCTTGGAGAGTAATACTTTGTTGGAGAGTAATTTATCGTGGGAGAGTAGCTGTAAATTTATATTTTGTGTGTGTCTCCTAATACACTATATTAACAAGCGTTTTGTTTTAACTTTTGCTTAGTCAAAGAGAAGTGTTTTGAATGGCCGGCCACGAATATTATGGGCAGAAAAGTCCTGGAGGTTTTGTATGGATTTTGTTATAGTCTTTGCTATTTTTAAGGAATAATTATAATCAAATCACAATTGCTTATATCGAATTTTAATTTAAAACACGTAAAGGTTCGATGTTTGTTTATTCTCTTGCCAGTTGTATATTAAGATATGAGATACGTTTGTAGGCTTCACTTAAAATATAATTTCATATGATTATAATTTCATTAACTTTTACCAACAGGCAACATCACTGAAGGAATAACTGGTGCAACCCACTGATAATGGTAAGGACAGCTATCATGTTGAGTTGAAAATCCAGTAATGCTGAGGACATTTTTCATGTAACGATCACTGCTAAGTAATGGTTTTCACTGCTGTCGCTTGAGGTGACTAATTCACTGTGCACCCCATACGGATCCTGTGAACGGTAATGCAAAAGAGAATTACAGAGTGCACAAAAGCTCTTAATTTATTTTGTATTTATTTATATATAAGATGCAGTGGATTGTGAAAGTACATTCGTGATCAAAAGTCTCATTCATGGGTATGGAGGGGGGCGGGTGGTAAAACATTGCAACACTGTTTTTCGAGGTGCCAAAATTATTCAACATTTACCACAGCTTGTTTTTACATTATCATCAATTATATAAGTACTGTTTATTTAAAACAGTAGTATTAAATACTAGCACGCCTAGTGGCTAGATACCAATACGATTTTTTAATGTAAATATCCTTATTTGTGTTTAATATTCAGCTGTTTTATTGGCTAATAAACGTGCAAATGACATCTGAATCTTTGTTGGGTAAGAAAACGGGGAGAGGTAGCAGTTGAAGTAGTCAGTTACATATGATTTGAAATTAAAGGAAAAGCGATTGCTATAAAGTGTATGATACGCTTGTAATAGTACGTATTTGTCATTTATTGACCGATTGAAAATGACCATAGAGCTGGCAAGTAAGGGATGGAAGAACTGGGCGAGGATGCAGAAACCTTGAGCCAGGAACTGGAGACGAGGCAAAGAGGGGAGGTAAAGATCGGTGGTCCACCCACAGTGGATTTGAACTTGAGTAGAGTGTAGTAGGGTTGAGTGCGCCGTAATTTGCAGTACACACACAGGGGCTGGGCAAGCAAGCAACTTTCCGCTGGTGTTAGTTGAAGGTAGATGGCAGGTGTTGATGTTAGTTTATTTCGTCAGTCGTCTTCTTTTTACTTGATGATTTCAGGGAATTTCTGATCTTTGGTCTTTTGTCCGTTGCAATCTTGTTTCTTGTAACAGGAGCATTGCTGTTCGGGTTGGAAGGAGTAGTGTCGAGAAGGAAGTCCTTTATACAGTACCTGTTACCAGTTTTCATCTTCAGTGCAGGAGACTGCGTTCCCACAGAAATATCTTCCGACGATGGGTCTGATGGGTCGGGGAGAGGTCCAGGGATATCAGAAGGCTTGGTAGGCAGAGGCGCTTGGTGGCTCTGCTGGGTCGAAGATTCCTTGTCCTTTAATAATTTATCACTATAGTGATTTATCACTATAGTGATAAATCCATCGAACGATGGATTTATCACTTCATATCGATGGATCCATGTTCGATGGATTTAACCATCGAACGCAACTTGCGTTCGATTTTTTTCTTTTGAGTCCGAGCATCGGACATGATGCGCGTTCGATAAAAAAAGTATTTGTATAAAATGTATTTATTATCCGGTCGACTTCGGGATAGTTTCAAAATGAGGGCCTTTAGAGTGTGCACAATCTGATACCAAAATAAAAGATGTAACACGAAACTTGATGTCAGAACACTTGAAAGATTATAAATACGTTTTTGGTCAAAATGTTAAAATATTTGTTAAAATTCTATTTATTATGCTATTATTATAGGAATAGTTTAAAAATACGCGCCATTATATTGCGAACAATTTGATACCAAAATGAAAGACGTAACACGAAAATTTTATGTTATCAAACTAAACGAGTATACACATTATGCTGGGGTGTGCAAATTGGTGCTCGTTCACGGGTATTTTAGGCTTTGCTGCGGGGAGTCACGCCGTGCTTTTGGACATTATATGCATATACACCTGCAGGGAATTTAATTGCCAACACAATGATACCAAAACGAACGACGTAGCACGAGAATTAAGGTGATAAAACTGAAACAAGTATACACATTTCAGTGTCGCCGAGCGCTCGCCCGTACGCCGGGGGCGTGACTTTTAAGTTGTGGGCGCGCACGCCTGGGGCGCGAACTTGAATTTCCCTCTTAATCTGGGCGGCGTGTGTCTGGAATTTGACAGAGTAGGCAGGATTGATAAGTTCAGGGTGGAGGAGGGTAACATCAGTATAGTAACGAACTGTGTCAGCCTTAATGTAAAATGGCGATTTGCGAGTTCCGTCATCCTGTAGCCCGTTTTCGTGGTCTTGGGTATAGGGAAGTGGTATAGGGCTTGGTATAGGGAGCCGGTGGCTGAGCGGACAGAACACTGGACGCGTGATCCTGTGGTCCCAGGTTCAATCCCGGGCGCCGGCGAGAAACAATGGGCAGAGTTTCTTTCACCCTGATGCCCCTGTTATCTACCAGTAAATAGGTACCTGGGAGTTAGTCAGCTGTCACGGGCTGTTTCCTGGGGGTGGAGGCCTCGTCGAGGACCGGGCCGCGGGGACACTAAGCCCCGAAAATCATCTCAAGAATCATCTCAAGATAGGTTCCATTCCCGAGTCGCGACACGCTTCTCGTACTACCGTTCCTTGTGAACTGAAGCAGGTGATGTGCTGACGCCGAAGCACTTAAATCCTGTAGTGGTGGCCTGGTCCACTGGTGCAGTTGTAGTGAAGGTCACTTTTAAGGTGGAGCGTGTGTCGTTGTCGTTGGAACTGATCTTTGCTGAAACAGCTGTCATGTTGACTTTTTTCGAGATGATGCTGTCGAGGATGTCGTCCACCTCGTGTTCGGTGATCTATGAGCTAACTCTCCTGGCGAAGTTATTCCGTTCAGCTTGAAAGCGTTGTGGTTGGATGAGATAGATGTCTGCTTCTTAGAGAGCAGACAGGCAGTTGTGAACAGGCGTTCAAGGTCGTCTTCATTCTAGTAGAAGAGGACGACCCCTCGTCGTCCAGCTGGATATCGATGGGTGCGCTGTTGGTGGTGGCGTTGAGTATGTCATTCTATTCGTATGCGTGGTTCTCTAGGAACCACCCCTTTACTCTGTGAATCATGGTGCTGTCTGGCTGGTACCAGCGAGGGCCAAGCTGAGGCAAAACAGCTGACCCACCCTCCAGGGCAGGTGGAAGGAAGTACGTCCCCTCACGTACTTGGTTGGCTTGGCAGCTCGCTGAGCTGCCAAGATCTGTCATATATTATTGGCCAAATTCCCATTTCGTTTTTTTAAATTTCCTTTCTAAACCAAATCAAGTAATTACCTAAGTATAATTATCTAAGTGTAGCCACAGGATGAGAGCTGCGCTTGTGGTATCCCGTCTTCTCAGTTCTATATCATAAAATGTTTTGAAACTTCTGACGGTTTTGGCCTCAACCACCTTCTCATCTTACTTGTTCCAACCGTGTACCACTCTGATTTCGAAAGTTAATTTTCTTTTAGTTCTTCGGCAGCTTTATTTAGTCAGCTTATATCTATGATCTCTTGTTCTTGAAGTCTCAGGAATTCTGAGTGAACCTCTAGCCTCTCCTTGTAGTTCTTGTCTTCACTTCTGGAAGTCATTTAGTTGCATATCTTTGCACCTTTTCCTGATTGTTGATATGCTTCTTAGGATATGGGCACCATTCAACTGCTGCATATTCCAATTTTGGTCTCATAAAGATCGTGAACTTCTTTAGTATTTCACCATGTATGTCTGTAAAACCATTTCTGAAATTGGAAATTGAAGCAGAGGCTCCAGGCACAAATTTCCTTTTATGGATCTTAGGGATCCATAAAGTTTTCTATTTAGAACCACCCTTAAATCTCTTTCTTTACCAAAATTTTGTGAAGCTTTTTCACATAATTTTTCTATTGTATGTAGTCTATTTTATCCTAGTCGACATTCCATAACATTGCATTCATTCATTAAATTCCATTTGCCAAGTAGTGTTCAATGCACTTCTTCTATTTAGGTCTTCTTGAAGCGCAATGCAATCGTCTAAGTTTCTTATCATTCCCAGTATCTTAGCATCATCAGAAAACACGTTCACAAAATTCCGTAATCATCCTGGTAGGTCGTTTATGTAGACAATGAACATACTGGTGCATGAACTGAACCCTGTGGTACTCCACTCGTGACATTTCTCCAATCCAATACATTGCCTTTAATTACTGCCCTCATTTGTATGTCGGTTAGAGGATTTTTCATCCGAGTTAGAAGCCTCCCTGTCACTCCTCCAGTATATTTCAGTTTCCAGATAAGCTTCTTATGTGGGACTCTATTGAAAGGCTTTTCAAGGTCCAGATAAATGCGGTCATCCCAACCATCTCTTATCTTGTAACATATTTGTTCCTAAAACAAAAATTTAATTCGTTTCTCTGGATATTCCAGATCGAAAACCATACTGACTGGCTGTCCACTATTATATTATTTTTCCTCTGTGTTCTACCTATTTTGTTGTAATAATTTTTTCCAGTATTTTGACTAGTACACATCTCAGTGATACAGGTAAATAATTAAGGGGAGTCTTGCCTGCTCCACTTTTGTAGATTTGAACTTTTTTTCCATACATCCTCTTGTACACAGAGATGACTGAACAAATCAACTAAACTGGTTTCTCAGGAAGCCCGGAAAATCAATGGAACAGTGCATATTTATATAATTATTATATAATATATTTCGTAATCCTCTCCCAAAAATAATTCCAATAACTTTAGCATAGATATCAACCAACTATATTATTTCATGACAAGCTATACAATAACGCATTAAATTAAGAGCGCACGAAATAAGATAAATTGTTTTATTCCTTAAAATTATAATCTTGCGAAATATTGGTTTATACAAATTTATATAATAATTTATATCTATATAAATAAAAATGGAAATGTTCGTGTGTTCAAAATCGCTAATCTCCAAAAGTTCTTCACCGATTGCTTAAAAATTTTGACACAACGTTCCATTTTCATCCGAGCGGGTTTTATATCCATACTATGTACATGTCACGTCTGAGACGGAAAAAAAACTGTTTTTTTTAAACTGTGATTTTCATGTGTTTTTCATGTGAGGGAAATCTTCGAAATCTCTTTACCGATTGCTTTGAAATTTTGACACAACGTTGCAGTCAAATACGCGCATATTTTTAAATATACCTACTATATACATGAGTTACCTGTGACAGGAAAAACATGCGTTTTGAAAAACGACGCCATCTGTTGGTCGCAAGAGGTTTGGAGGTTACACGCTGTAACCTCCAAAAGTTCTTTACCGATTGCTTTAAAATTTTGACACAACGTTCCATTCGAATGTGCGCATGTTTTTATATACCAACTATACAGATGCAACACATGTGAAAGTTAAAAAACATGATTTTTTGCTAAACATCACCATCTGTTGCACGTAAGAGCAACACACGGTATCCTATGTTACAATTACATTTCAATGTTTCCGATTGCACTGATAAATTGAATTTTCATATATTTCGATTTACTTTTATTTTTATTCTTTTATTTTGTGTGACATGCCGCTGGAATTGAGCTGTGTTATTTACCATACCGTTCATTTTGTGAGTATAAGAATAGATGCCACACTTGTGACAGGTAAAAGACTTTTTTTTTTTTTTGCAGGGATATTCCTGCGCGGGCCCTAAGCCTCTGGCTGGCCCACTAAGTGTCTCTCGTTTCCAGTTTACTTGGGCGGAGTATGAGTATTTATTACTCGTATGGTCGCTTTAGTAAGATGTTGCCATATGTGTTTAACAACTTCTTCTGCTCTGTTGAATTGAAGTTGAAATCTTAACGGGATTGTAACTGTGCACTGTGTTAGATAATGTTCCAGAGGTCTGTCGGGCATTTCTCCACAGTGTTGACATTTCCTCTCATCTTCCAGAACCTGTAAGCCTATTTCCCATGCACATGGGTATCCAAGCCTGATGCGATGTAAGCGTACTTCTGTTGCCCTACTGCTCCCCTTCATTAACATAAGTGGTTCGTAGTTGGTTGAATTCCTGTACCAACCCGCAGATCGAGATGTTGCAACAGCTGAGTTGTGGTCACTGTACAACTTTTGCATCGCTCTGTTTCTAATTACTCGCTTAATCTGTGACAGACTCTGTGGTAAGCAAATGTCTACAGTTCTTCTCTTAGTTGTAAGTTTTGCAGCTTCGTCTGCAATGTCATTTCCTACGATTCCCACATGACTTGGCACCCAGTTGAGAAGGACCCGTCGGCCTTGTCGTTTGAGTGTTTGCATTAATGATAGGACAGTTGTGATCAGATGTATGTTATCACATATGCGGTCTTGTTGCAAGGTTTCAATGGCGGTTCTCGAATCTGTATGTATGATAACATGTTGTCGGTGTTGAGCAAGAGCATGTTCCAAAGCCTTTTGAATAGCTAGCATCTCTGTTTGGAAAGTCGAACACCCATTTGAGAGCCTCCAACTATGTACAGAGTTTCCTGCTTTAACTGCAGCTCCGGTTTCTTGTCCCTGCTGGTCTACTGATCCATCGGTGAAGTATGTGAAGCTGTCGGATGCCGTGTGTGCTTCTATATGCATGTGTGCAATGTTACGTAGCAGAAGAGGATTTGTCTGGTTCTTTTTCCCTACAAGAACCATAATCAGGTAAAAGACATTTTTTTTAACAGTTATTTTTTTATCTGTTGCACGTAAGAGCAACACACGCTATACTAAGTTACGATTCCATTTCAATGTTGCCGATTGCATGGATAAATTGAATTTTCATAGATTTCGATTTATTTTCATTTTGATTTAATTATTTTGTGAGCCATTGCATTGGAATTGAGCTGTGTTTTTACCATGCCGTTCATTTCGTGAGTATGGTTTATTTTTTTTCATTGTTTTTCATTTTATTTTGTTAATTGTTCTTATTTTTCGGTGATGGGAACATCAGATCATTTGGGAATGCATCGGACGAGGAGTGGGGGAATGGTGGGGAGGACGTGGGGATGGTAGGGAGGACGAGGGAAGGGGATAATGGAGGGGAGGACAAGGGGACTGGGGAGATGGGGATGGTGGGGACTAGAGGACGGAGGAAATTAGAATTGTGGTGACGATAAGGGGATAGGGGCTGGCGGGAACAGGGGAGGGGGAAATGGTATGGAGGATGAAGGGACGAGGGGGAGGGAGATGATGGGGAGGATGAGGGGACAGTGGAGTGGGGGATGATGGGGGTGGACAAGGGACGGGGGAGGATGAAATGGTGGTGAGGATGAGGGGATGGGGGAGGGGGAATTGGTTGAGAAGACGAGGGGACGGGGGAGTGGGGAATAGTTGGGAGGACGAGGGGACAGCGGTCAGGGGAATGGTGGGTAGGATTAGGGGACAGGGGAAGGTTGCTGTTGCTCAGGAACGCACATGCGGTGCTGAGCAACAGCAACGCGAGGCCGGGTACAGCTAGTTTTATATATATTTATATAATAAAAATTTAAATGTTCGTTATTCAAAATCGCTAATCTACGAAAGTTCTTAACCGATTGCTTTGAAATTTTGACACAACGTTCCATTTGCATCCGAACAGGTTTTTATACATACTATTTGGATGTCGCGTTTGTGATGAAAAAAAAATACTTTCTTTGAAAAATGTGTTTTTCATGTGTTTTTCATGTAAGGGAAATCTTTGAAACCTCTTTATCGATGGCTTTGAAATTTTGACACAACGTTGCATTCGAATAGGCCCATGTTTTATATACCTACTATATATATATTTTATATACACACATGCCTCACCTGTAACAGGTAAAAACATTATTTTTTTTAAACAATGCTATCTGTGGGATGTACGGTAACCCAGACTGTAATCTCTGAAAGTTCTTCACTGATCGCTTTTAAATTTTGACACAACGTTCCATTCGAATATGCGATTGATTGTATATATCTACTATATAGATGCCACACCTGTGACAGGCAAAAACATGCTTTTCTGAAAAATTGCGCCATTTGTTGCACATAAGAGCAACGCATGCTACAATAAATAGGTTACAATTCTATTTTAATGTTTCCGAACTCAGTGATAAATAGAATTTTCTTAGATTTTTATTTATTTTCATTTTGATTTAATTATTTTGTGTGACATTAAGTTGGAATTGTGCTGTGTTGCTTACCTTACCGTTCATTTCATGAGTATAAGTATAGATGCCACACCTGTTTACCTGATCTGTTGATCAGGTAAAAACATGGATTTTTTGAAAAGCAGTGCTATCTGTTGCATGTGAGAGCAACACATGCTATACTAAATATGTTACGATTCCATTTCAATGTTTCCGATTTCAGTGATAACTGAATTTTATATATTTTGATTTATTTTAATTTTGATTTTAATTATTTTGTTTAACTCAATTCCAATTCATTGGAATTGAGAAGTTTTATTTACCATACCGTTTATTTCATGAGTATAGTTTATTTTCTTATCTTTTATTGTTTTCATTTCGTTTTTTAACTATTCTTTTTATTTTTCAGTGATGGGATCATTTGATGTTCCCATTTTTCTGACAGGGGCATCAGATCATTTGGAAAGGCATTGGAAGAGGGAGTGGGGAAGACGAGAGGGTCGGGGGAGGGGATAATGGTGGGG
>WNGS01163947.1:26283129-26310493 GCA_020271785.1 Procambarus virginalis
CGTATCTTGAAGGTAGCATCTTATTCTTGTATATATGTAAGTAACTTTATATAGGGAAGAGCAGGCTCAATCTCTTGAAAGAGATTATCGTCACAACTCCCCCGAAGCCTGCTCTAACGGGTGAAGTTACTTCTTCAGGTGGTTGGGTAGGTAGGTTTAGCTGCCTCTACCTCAGACTCTGGAGAGGGCGTCTGCTATGATGTTGTCAGAACCCTTGATGTAGAAGATCTCCAGATTGAAATTCTGCAGATATAAAGCCCATCGTAGAAGTCGTTGATTGTTGAATTGGGCTTGCTGCAAGAAGCGTAGAGGATTGTGGTCCGAGTAGATGGTGGTAGACCGAGCACCTTGTAGGTACGATGCAAAAGTGCTGTAAATTCAGGACGATGGAGAGTAGCTCCTTTTCGATAGTGCTGTAATTCTTCTGGTGTGGTTTTTAACTGTAGCTGTAGTAGCTAAGGTAGAACCTCCTCGCCTCGTTGTTGCATCAGGACCCCCCCGATGCCGGTACCACTGGCGTCGACATGGAGGATGAAAGGCTTCGTGATATCTGGCGAGGCGAGAATAGGATTAGAACAGAGCAGAGATTTAAGTTGTTCAAAAGCAATGGTTTGCTGAATGGTCCAATGATACCGTTGTTTGGGGCTGGTTAAAGTGATCAATGGTGTCGCTACCATACTAAAATTCTTCACAAACCTATGGTAGCAGGAGGCAAGACCAAGGAAGCACAGGAGCTGCTTTCTGGTGGTAGGCTGTGGGTAATGCTGATGGCTTGAGTGTGTATGTTTAACGGAGCTAGGCTGCACTATCACATGACCAAGATAACGCACTTATCTTTAGCAAAGGTGGACTTGCCCAAGTTGATGGTGAGGCCGGCTGTCAGGAGCTTGGCGAACAATCGTTGCAGCTGGAGCAGATGTTTGTTCCAGGTGTTGGTTGCACAACGATATCATCCAAGTAGAAGTAGGTGTTATATAAGCCATGGATGACGCGGTTGACAGCTCGCTGGAAGGTGGCCGGGGCATTACATAGTCCAAATGGAAGGCGTTCATATCTGTAAAGGCCAAAGGGAGTGGTGAAGGCAGATATTTCCTTAGCTCGCTCTGTCAAACATACTTGGTAATATCTTTGAGTAAGTCTAGCTTGACAAATACCGAGCATTACCAATGGCGTCAAGGATGTCATCTATTCTAGGTAATGGGTACGCATCCTGACAGTCACAAGATTCAATTTCCGATAATCGGTACACAACCTCACTTTACCTTGCGGTTTCGGCACCAAGATGCAGGGTGAGGCCCAAGGGGACTCACAAGGGTGGCCAGCCCATGATCCAGGAGGTACTGTACCTCAGCACGCATAACTTCCTTTTTGCTCGGGCTGATTCGGTAGAAAGGTTGACGAATCGGCCGGGTGTCAGGGAGTAGCTGGATGTCGTGCTGAACCACATTACACTTGTGGATCATCGCTGAACAACTTCTGATGTTCCTTGAAGATTCTGATGAGAGGAGCACTATTACTGTCCTGCAAATAGGTATGAAGATCAGTTAGGATTTCCGAGTTGGAAGGCACTGACTCAGTGTTAGTGCTTTCGGGAGGAGAAGCAGGGAAGGTCTCACTGTGGAGGTATGGACCTTTAAATGTGGATAATGATACCAACACAGTGGGGGGGGTAGTACCTTATACTGCTTCAGGAGGTTGACGTGGCACAACTGGTCTTCCGCCGCCTATCTGGAGTCTCAAGAACGTAGTTGTTTTTTCTGCACTCTTGATGCGGTAGGGTCCTGAAAACTTGTTTTGCAAGAGAACCTGGGATAGGAAAATATGCCAACACGAAGTCCCCTTTAAATTTCCTTATTTTGCTGCTTTGGTCAAATGAGTCTTCATCCTCTCCTGAGCTTTCAATAGATTGTCATTAGCAAATTTACGTACTCTAGAATGTGTTTTAAGTTTTGAAGAAACTGGGGCACATTCTGAGGTCACTGAAGGTGGCATTACGTAGAGAGTCTTTAAAAGCTTTGAGAGGAGTACGGCACTTACGTCCGTAGAGCATCTCATAAGGAGATACTCCTAGAGACTCATTGGGGAGACTTCTGAAAATGCACATAATGAGGTCAAGTTGTTTATCCCAGTCCTTCAAGGTTTCATTGCAAAATTTCTTTAGGAATGCTTTAATAGTCTGATGACTACGTTCAAGAGAACCCTGTGAAGCAGGATGATAGGGGCTGGACAATACCTGTGTGATGTTGAACTCTTCCAGTGTCTTCTTGAAGAGATCACTGGTGAAGTTGGTGCCACAGTCACTTTGAACCTCTCTTGGAAATCCATACTGGGTGAAGATCTTCAATAGTTGTTTCACCACAGTAGCAGCCGTAATGTTCTTTACTGGAACTGCTATGGGGAATCTGGTGGTAGGACACAGGATGGTTAGTATATAGGCGTTGCCAGAACTGGTCCGGGGTAAAGGACCAACACAGTCTATGATGAGTCTGTGGAAGGGTTCCGCAGGCACCTGGATAGGAGTCAATGGAGCCTTGGGGATAGAGATATTAGGTCTTCCTGCCATGTATGACACTGTTGTACATAACGTTTGAAGTCTTTAACCATACCTGGCCAGTAGTAGTCTTGTCTGATTCCGTGGTAGGTTTTGTTAAGACCATAGTGAGAAAGTGCTCCGTGGGCCAGGTGTAGAATATCGGGCAATAGGCTGGTGGGAATCAGTAGTTATTCGACATTTGCCCAATCGTCATCCTCCTTCAGCTTACTGTACCTGCGGTAGAGCAGCTCATTCTCTAGGAAGAACCCAGGAATACTGTCAGGTTGAGTCTCAGCCTGGAAGAATAATGATGTCAATGAAGGATCTTCCCTCTGTAACTTACGGAACTCCAAACTAGTAAGATTCGGTGGTAGATTCTGAGGGACAGCGGTAGCAGTAGAGTCAGCTGGTTGCGGTCGTGCAGCTTGTGCACGGGTGGTCACCAAAACCGGAGGAGAAACTTCATAACTTTCTTGGACCTTTGCTGGAACATACTCAAAGATGGGATTATCCATTACAGAGGTACACACCTGGGGTTTGTCCATGATGATCAGGTTGGACGGCTGCAGATCTTCTGCCAAGTCGTTGCCCAGGAGAGGTTGCACTCCAGGCATGGGAAAAGGCTTACCCCCTGATGACGACTTCGACTTCACCGGTCACGAAGGGACAATCCAGGTGGACTCTGGCGAGTGGATACGGAGTGGTAGCAGTGAGGTCAGTGATAAGGACGGTTTCCCCGGTGTAGGTGATGTTAGGCACAGGTGATTTCAATATTATGGACTGAAGAGCCGCTGTGTCCCTCAAGATCTTCAATTAGAAACGTCCCTCCGAATCTGTACCGTTGGTAGAGACAGTTCCAGGATACAGGTGTTTACTGAAGAGAAAGATCATTAACAGGAACACCAACATTCATCACAGGCTTACCGGACATAGGAGGAGTGTTTGGGTTTAGTAGTTTCGTTATTGCCTTTGTATTGAGGCTTCCCACATTTATCTATGGCATTTCCATAGAGTTTGCAATACTTACAATACAATTGAGAGCTCGCTTGATCTGTACTCACTTTATCATAACTGTACCAAGACTTCTTACTGGAACGTGGTTCTGGCGTTAGCTGGTGGATGAGGCTGTAGGTGTCAGCCGACTTCGCACATTTGATGTAGTCGGTTTCTTCTTTATCTGCTAAATATAAACGGACGGGAGGGGGAACACGTCTCAAGAATTCCTCAACTAGCATGAGGTTGACGAGTTCTGCATATGTAGAGACATGTGCTGCTTCCAGCCATTTCATGAAATACTTTTCTTTGTATTGGCAAATTCTATAAAGGTGGTGGTACTTGCCTTTAGGTAATCACGGAATTTTCGTCGGTAGCTTTCGGTGGAGAGAAGGTAGGCGTCCAAAACTGCTTGCTTCGGGGTCTGGTAGTCATTCTCAGACGCTAAGGTACTGAGAGTAACTGCAGCTCTACCAGTGAGATGCACTCTGAGAAGGGTAGACCATTGCTCTGCAGGCCAGCTAAGTTTTTTAGCTAGGGTCTGAAAAGTTGTGAAAAACACATCGATCTCTGTCTCAACGAATGGTGGCATTAACTTACTTGCATGGGAGACATTGAAGCTTACGGGAAGACTAGCTGTAGCTTGTTGGCGCTGAATGAGACGTGTAGTTTCCAACGCTAGTTCTGTCGACGATATTCGAGAGCACGATCAGCTTGCTGTTTACTGTACTCTTGTTGTATCGCCAGGTCACGTTTTCTTGCTTCAAGCGGCTCTCGCTCACGGAGTAGAGTAGCTTCTCGTTCCTTGAGGGCCATCTCTCGTTCTTGTTCTCCTTTCCTCAAGGCAGCCTCTCGTTCTTTGAGGGCAGACACTTCTTTCTTTATTTGTAGAGCTTTTTGTTGGAGTGCTTCTTTTTGTTGTTCCCCCTCGATCTTTGCAAGTTAGAGCTTTTAGCTTCATAGTTGCCAGAGCATGTTTATCTGCAATAGAATAATTTTCGTGAGTTTCAGAGTCAATCTTCCCTTCATCTAAGAGGTGATCCAATATTAAATTATGCAGGTCATTTTTGTTGGCTCCATGGGGAACATCTAGTTGATACTCGTGTGCAAGAGTTTGTAATTCGGTTCTTTTGGCACGACTTTAGTTCCCTATTTCACCTGCTGGATCGTTACGAAAAGCTGGGAGACGAAACATGGTGAAAAATAGCAAATAAATGTACAATGAATATACTTTAATGATAAATGTCAGAAACAGGATAACGTGGCAACTGGTAACTATCCTGTGGAATTTTAATCTTTAACAATTAACGTTAATTTTAGGATGGTAAATGATTAGTCAATCAAAATCGCAGGAAATCTTGTACCCGGTACTCAATATAAGTGAATAAGGGCAAGAAAATCCTACTAAATAAATGAAACTGAGTTTCTAAAACAAATGAAACATTTAATTGCTTCAAAAGTGAATAAGGTAGTCGAATGTAGGCATACCTTGCAGAGTCTAGGACAAAAGCAAGGGTTTTCCCCACTAAATGAAATATGATACTTACAGAATTAGCGAACTTGGTGGTCTGAAAAAAAAGAAAGCCAATTCCCTACCCAAGTAAATATCATCATCTCTGACCGACGTGTAGGGGGTGCGAGTGTCAACTGGTGACGAGAACTGCTGCCGAGGTCCCAACTCGGCAACGTAGTCCGTGCTAGAGGAACTATGGCCCTCTGTATCCTCCTTCGGTCAGATTGCAGAAGATTGATTTGTCTTCGGGTCAAAGCACCCAAAGTACCAGGGTACCAAAATGATGATCTGCCGAAAGTGAAAACTATCCTAGGGACAAAAGGTGGTAAACACGAGTAATAACACCAAGGGAGGGATGACCAATTAAGAGAATGACTACGGCCTACAGTCACCACGTAATCCAAACTTATCTAACACTCACCATAAGCTACTCTGAATGCACAATACACACAGCACCATATGAATATGAAAAGTAATGAAAATATTGAAAAGTAACTGCATCAAAGCCAAGTACACTTACCACAAATTTATGTTCTAGTACCTGAGTGAAGCTCCTTGGAAAGGCCCCTATGAAATGTGACGGGAAAATTTAGAAGTGTAGATGTTCGGCAGTCCTCCTAATGGCTGGTGTCAATGAGTATCATATTTACAAAAAAAAAAAAAAAAAAAAAAAAAAAAAAAGACTGCTTGGCTGTTGTCTGTGGTAAAGTAAGGGAAGACACACAAAACACATAGTATGAACAATGAAACTTTAATTAACTGGAAAGCAAATTAATAACAAAGACAATCCCTTGGCTATGTTCAGTGCAAACAAACAAGTCAAAAAATATAACAAAAAATGAAGAATAGGGATAATTTACTCTAGGAATAATATAAAGAAAAAAATGAAATAAAGGTGCTGAGAATATGGGCGCTAGCTGAGAACCTCCACCAATAAACAGGACGTATATCAGTTGGTTGTTCACAGCTTGAGAGCACAAGGATATTCTGACTTCAATGGCTGGATCAAGCCCAGACATCGACTCAGGTAGAGGGCGCTGAGGTGCAGAGGTGCAGGTGTGCAGTCGGTTGGTCACCAATCAGAAGCAGGCAGGCTGGGAATGGTTGTTTGCTGGTTGACGACGGACGAGCCAGCGTGGAGGGAGTGTGGATTTGGGGGTACGTTTTGCCTCCTGGTCAAAACGTTTTGTGCTACTGGTAGACGTATCTTGAAGGTAGCATCTTATTCTTGTATATATGTAAGTAACTGTATATAGGGAAGAGCAGGCTCAATCTCTCTTGCAACAGATTATCGTCACAAGTGTCAGAGTAGTTAACAGATGGAATGCATCAGGCAATGATGTGGTGGAGGCTGACTCCATACACAGTTCCAAACGTAGATATGATAGAGCCCAGTAGGCTCAGAAATCTGTACATCAGTTGATTGACAGTTGAGAGGCGGGACTAAAGAGCAAGAGCTCAACGCCCGCAAGCACAACTGAGTACAACTAGGTGAGAACACTTTAGGAAAGTAACACACTGTATAATAGTAACACTGTAGGAAAATAACACTGTATGACACTGTAGGAAAGTAACACACTGTAGGAGAATAACACACTGTAGGAGAGTAACACACTGTAGGAGAGTAACACACTGTAGGAGAGTAACACACTGTAGTAACACACTGTAGGAGAGTAACACACTGTAAGAGAGTAACACACTGTAGGAGAGTAACACACTGTAGGAGAATAACACACTGTGGGAGAGTAACACACTGTAGGAGAGTAACACACTGTAGGAGAGTAACACACTGTAGGAGAGTAACACACTGTAGGAGAGTAACACACTGTTGGAGAGTAACACACTGTAGGAGAGTAACACACTGTAGGAGAGTAACACACTGTAGGAGAATAACACACTGTGGGAGAGTAACACAATCTGTAGGAGAGTAACACACTGTAGGAGAGTAACACAATCTGTAGGAGAGTAACACAATCTGTAGGAGAGTAACACACTGTAGGAGAGTAACACACTGTTGGAGAGTAACACACTGTAGGAGAGTAACACACTGTAGGAGAGTAACACACTGTAGGAGAATAACACACTGTGGGAGAGTAACATCTGTAGGAGAGTAACACTGTAGGAGAGTAACACAATCTGTAGGAGAGTAACACAATCTGTAGGAGAGTAACACAATCTGTAGGAGAGTAATACTGTAGGAAAATAACACTGTATGAAAGTAACACTGTAGAAGAGTAACACTGTGAGTAACACAATTTCAAAGACTAACGCTGAAAGAGAATAACATACTGTAGGCTAGGAACACACTGTATGAGAGTAACGCTGTAAGAGAATAACATTGTACGAGAGTAACACGGTAGGAGAGTAACACACTGTAAAAGAGTAGCATGCTGTTGGAGAGTAATACACTGTTGGTGAGTATTACACTGAGAGTAACACACTGTAGGAGAGTAACACACTGTAGGACAGTAACACACTGTAGGACAGTAACACACTGTAGGACAGTAACACACTGTACGAGAGTAACACTGTAGGAGAGTAACACACTGTAAAAGAGTAGCATGCTGTTGGAGAGTAATACACTGTTGGTGAGTATTACACTGAGAGTAACACACTGTAGGAGAGTAACACACTGTGAGAGAGTAACACACTGAAGGAGAGTAACACACTGTTCTGTTATTAGGCTGGCTCACATCAGCACTGCCTTCAGGAACCTGTGCAAAGAATCATTCAGAACCTTGTATTCCACATATGTAAGATCAATCCTGGAGTATGCGGTCCCAGCATGGAGCCCGTACCTTGTCAAGCACAAGACGAAACTTGAAAATGTTCAGAGGTCTGCTACTAGGCTAGTCCCAGAACTAAGAGGCATGAGTTACAAGAAAAGGTAGCGTGAAAAGCGCCTAGCGAGACTGGAAAACAAAAGAGTATGTCGAGACATGTGTGAAAGTTTTGGTTTTGAAATTTTTGGAAAATTGAAAATTGATTTTCATTTTTATTCCTTGTCGTGATATTCTAGTATTACATCCGTCAACTTCAAACTGAAAGTCTAGATGGGTCTCCTGAGGAAGGACTTGCTTAGCTATAACACTACGTGCAGCAAGCAGCTCATTCCCCACTCTAGAGATCATAGAACATTTGACTAGGTGCGAGCAAATGCCGAGACCTCAAAAGTATGAAATCCTCCTCACTTAGACCGTCGACCTTCGCAAATCGCCGGAGCGAATTTATCGAGTAGGTCACGGATTCTCACAACATTTAATTTGTTGTGTGGTGCTATGAATTCATCCCAATTCTCAAAAGCAGTCTCAAAATGAATAGCAATAATAATTTCAGGCATCATGGCAGAACATAAGTACGTCAATAAAGTGTATGGGGTGTACGAAAAGAGTGTTCAACATACCAACACAGTTTATTCAACAAAGTACTAAACTACTACAACAACGAAGAATATCAATGACTTTACTCGAAATCCTTCTTGTGACACTTTTACGAAAGCTTGACACCAGCCACGAGTATGACAAAAGTTTCCTTCCTGCAATCGCGTTGTGCTGCATAAATGAACTAACTTGAACATACTGAGTGTTCACAGAGGAATCAGTCAAGCAAAACATTATAAGTCTATAATCACTAATGCAACAACAACGAGGTAGGTTAGGAGGCGTGACTCCATTAACCTTCTCCAGTTACTTTACCCTACTTGCAGCCCTCCCCTGCAAAAGCAGTCGCATGCAATCAAATTGATAGCCTATAAATGATATTACAATGGCTAATGGGGTTACTGGCAACTCCAGCAATCCTCCTTAATTAAATTCTTACGTTAACAATTGTTCTGGCCTGAGGGGGGGGGGGGGTTGGGCCTTATGGAACTTAAACCTCCAAAGAGAGCTCTGGTTGTTGCACCAGACTGTTATTTGCGTACAGGCGGGAAACGTCTCCCAACCACTCTCTGCTGGAACAAACAACCGACCTTGGCAACCACACTTCCGCTACCGTCGGTCCACCAACAATGAACACTGGAGTGCTTGAAATTTACTTAGATCACCCTATATGCCTCTTGATCTCGGAGAGGGGATTTTAGCATTACACGTTTAGGGGTGCGGCTGCGACACTGGCCTCGTTGTCCTGTGTACACACATTTCTTGAGCCGCCGTGACTCCCCACTCTCTCCTTACTTGGTATGATCTTCTAAATCCCCCTTTTTCGAATTAGTACTTTCTGCCAAGGGGTTCCATGGGGTTGTCATAGCCAAGGGGTGGTAATGGGGGACGAGGTCCCATGACCTATAAAATGCTCCTATATGGCATGCGTCTCAAAATGCCTCTGACAACCAAGTCCAACTCCTGGCCTGCACGGGTGTCTTAGTCTTTAAGTCCGGCGGAACTGCTTTTACCGACAGGAGAAGGGCGAGGGCGTGCCTCTGGCGCCTTAAAACCAGCTGCTCCGGGTAGATGGGACTCGATAGCCTGGAAAGGTAGCCCATCTAGGGGAAGGAAAACCCTGATTTTAAACCTCCGCTGCCTTGCGGCCATACCCTTTTATGGGAAAGGCTTCAGGAGTCAACCTCGAGGAAAAATCCGGAGTTGGAGCCCCTAAGGCAGTTCGTTGTTGACGTCGACCTCGTTCTGGCAGCTCCTGCGACGTTGCTGGAACCATGTGTACTGGCATTTGCCTTTCTATTGGATAATTTCAGCAACGTGGAGAGGGGGGATCTGCTGTATGGGTAACAGCTTCTCCTCCATATCTACCTACCCAGGCTTTGCGCCCTGGAGAGGACACTCCAGCTTCGCCTCACAGCGTCGAACCAACACGGGAAGCGACAGTCTACCGGTTTTAAGTCTTCTGCTCGATTGGCGAAGAGTGTGACGCCAGGGGTTGCTTCTGACGGTGGGAGGGGTCATTGCGCCCTACTGGGCAGCTACCGCCCACCTCAAGCTGGGCAAACCCCAGCCAATAAGGTGTTGCCTCGCCACGGTCCGTTAACCTCACTGGATGCGTGGGGTTTAGGGTGAAAACCGACAAGCGGCCCGACAACTTTGCACCAAGCAATACCATACCCAAAAAGAAAATATCAACTGCCCTAAAGCTGGGCACATGGAACGTCAGGACACTGACACCAGGTTTCTCTGACGACCTGCAAGAAATCAATGACGCCCGAAAAACAGTAATCATCGATAGGGAGCTGAGCAAACTGCAGATGGATATTGTTGCTCTCCAAGAGACCAGGCTCCCTGGATCATGATCTGTGAGAGAGAGGACCTTCTCTTTTTTCTGGCAAGGAAAACCACCTGATGAGACCAGAGAACATGGTGTGAGATTTGCCGTCAGGAATGCACTGTTGGGATACATTATGCCACCAATGGGGGAAACCGAACGAATTCTGTCTCTGCAACTGCACTCCGAAACAGGACCAGTCAATGTAATTAGTGCATATGCACCAACCATGACTTCTCCAGCAGATTCAAAGGAAGAATTCTACGATGACCTCAACAGAGTCATAGCGAGAATCCCTGTAAAGGAGCCACTGTTCATCCTCGGCGACTTCAACGCCAGAGTGGGTGCCGAGCACAACATTTGGCCCACTTGTCTGGGTCAATTCGGCATAGGGAGGATGAATGAGAACGGGCAACGTTTGCTAGAACTCTGCTGCCTTCATGGTCTCTGTGTCACCAACACGTTCTTCGGCACAAAGCCTCAACACCTAGTATCTTGGAGACACCCCAGATCCAAGCACTGGCACCAGCTTGACCTGATTCTTACCAGGCATGCAAGTCTACCCAGCGTCAAGATTACACGTAGCTACCAGAGTGCTGTCTGTGACACCGACCACTCCCTGGTCTGTAGCAGGGTCAAGATGCAACCAAAGAAGATTCATCACTCGAAAAAGGCGGGCAGACCTCACATCGACACCACCAAGACCCGAAACCAGGACAACCTTGGTTACCTTGAGGTTACCTTGAGGTGCTTCCGGCGCTTAGCGTCCCCGCGGCCCGGTCATCGACCAGGCCTCCTGGTTGCTGGACTGATCAACCAGGCTGTTGGACGCGGCTGCTCGCAGCCTGACGTATGAGTCACAGCCTGGTTGATCAGGTATCCTTTGGAGGTGCTTATCCAGTTCTCTCTTGAACACTGTGAGGGGTTTGCCAGTTATGCCCCTTATGTGTAGCAGGAGCGTGTTGAACAGTCTCGGGCCCCTGATGTTGATAGAGTTCTCTCTCAGAGTACCAGTTGCACCTCTGCTATTCAACGGGGGTATTCTGCACATCCTGCCATGTCTTCTGGTCTCATGTGATGTTATTTCTGTGTGTAGGTTTGGGGCCAGCCCCTCTAATATTTTCCATGTGTAAATTATTATGTATCTCTCCCGCCTGCGCTCAAGGGAGTACAGATTTAGGCTCTTTAGTCGGTCCCAATAGTTTAGATGTTTTACCGAGTGGATTCTAGCAGTAAAGGATTTATGCACGCTCTCCAGGTCAGCAATTTCTCCAGCTTTGAAAGGGGCTGTCATTGTGCAGCAGTACTCCACTCACAAGCGTTTTGAAAAGTATCATCATCGGGATAGCATCTCAAGTGTGAAAAGTTCTTGTTATCCAACCTGTCATTTTTCGTGCAGTTGTGATGGCCACTTTATTGTGTTCTTTAAAGGTAAGGTCTTCCGACATGAATACACCCAAATCCTTTACATTGCCTTTTCGTGCTATGTTATGATTTGTCTGAGTTTTGTACGTGGTTTCCATTTTTATATTTTCATTTTTTCCATAGCGCATGAGCTGGAACTTATCTTCGTGAAACACCATATTTTTTTCTGTAGCCCATATAAAGACCTGATCTACATCTGACTGGAGGTTTGCCGTGTCCTCTATGTTGCCTACTCTCATGAAGATCCTGGTGCCATCTGCAAAGGATGATACAGTGCTATAGGTTGTGTTCTTGTCTATGTCCGATATGAGGATGAGAAAAAGTACTGGAGCAAGCACAGTACCCTGAGGGACTGAGCTCTTAACGGTTGATGGGCTGGATTTTATTTTGTTGACTATTACACATTGGGTTCTGTTGGTCAGGAAATTGTAGATCCATCTGCCTATTTTTCCGGTAATTCCTTTTGAGCGCATCTTATGTGCAATAACACCATGGTCACATTTATCAAAAGCTTTTGCAAAATCTGTGTAAATTACATCAGCGTTTTGTTTGTCTTCCATAGCATCTAATGCCATATCATAGTGGTCCAGCAACTGCGACAGGCAAGAGCGCCCTGTTCTGAAACCATGTTGTCGGGGGTTATGGAGATGCTGTGCTTCCATGTATTTTGTGAGCTTACTTCTTAGCACTCTCTCGAAAATGACAAGGTGAAAGATTTTGCACGCGTGCTCGAGGAATCTTTCCCTGGCCCAGCCAGGGTCACTGCCTGTAAAAGATGGGAGCACTTCAGAGACGCTGTGTTCAACGCTGCCATTTCCACCTTTGGCAAGAAGACCAGCAGGTCGGCTGACTGGTTCGAGGCTCACTCGGAAGAGATGACACCTGTCATTGAAGAGAAACGCCTTGGCAGCCTACAAAGCCTGCCCAAGTCAGCGCAACTTACAGATCCTTCGGGCCATCTGCTGCAAAGTACAGCAGAGCGCCAGGCGATGTGCCAACAACTATTGGCTCCAGCTCTGCTCCGAGATACAGACTGCAGCGGATACAGGCAATGTAAGGGGAATGTATGACGGCATCAAGCAGGCCCTCGGCCCAATCCAGAGGAAGATCACTCCTCTGAAATCTACCACTGGCGAGGTGATTCAGGACCAGACACTGCAGCTGAAGCGCTGGGTCGAGCACTACTCTGAGCTATACGCCAGGGACAATGTGGTCACCGAAGACGCCCTGAGCGCCATTGAGTGTCTGCCTGTGCTAATGGAGCTCGACAGCGAACCGACCCTCAAAGAACCTAGTGATGCCCTAGACTCCCTTGCTCCTGGTAAAGCTCCTGGCAAAGATGGCATTCCTGCTGAGACCTTGAAGTGCTGCAGAGGTAGCCTGCTCATGGAGCTGCATGAAATTCTCTGCCTCTGCTGGGAAGAAGGAGAGGTGCCACAGGACATGAGGGATGCCAACATCGTCACGCTGTATAAGAATAAAGGTGACAGGGGCGACTGCAACAACTACCGAGGAATCTCCCTCCTCAGTACTGTCGGAAAGCTGTTTGCTCGAGTCGCATTGAAGAGGCTCCAAGTACTTGCAGAGAGAGTCTATCCAGAATCACAATGCGGATTCAGAGCTGACAGGTCCACAATCGACATGGTCTTTTCCCTCAGACAACTGCAGGAGAAATGCAGGGAACAGAAGCAGCTACTCTTCATAGCCTTCATAGATCTGACGAAGGCCTTCGACCTCGTCAGCAGGGATGGCCTGTTCAAGATCCTCCCCAAGATCGGATGCCCACCCAGGCTCCTCAGCATCATCAGATCTTTCCATGAGAACATGAGGGGCACCGTGGTCTTTGATGGACTAACATCAGACGCCTTTGACATCCGAAGTGGAGTAAAGCATGGCTGCGTACTGGCTCCAACCCTATTTGGGATTTTCTTCGCAGTTATGCTGTGGCACGCCTTCGGATCTGTCACGGAAGGCATTTACCTCCGGACCAGGTCGGATGGAAAACTCTTTAACCTCGCAAGGCTGAGAGCCAAGACGAAGGTTCGGCTGAGGTATCTGCGCGACTTCCTTTTTGCCGACGACGCAGCAGTCACTGCCCACTCAGCCGAAGACCTCCAACGGCTCATGACCTGCTTCAGCGAGACCTCTCAGGCTTTCTGACTCACCATCAGCCTGAAGAAAACACAAGTCATGGGACAAGGAGTGGACTCCCCACCTGACATCGGCATCTCCGATTCCAAACTGGAAGTCATTCACGACTTCGTGTACCTGGGCTCCACAATCTCTGACTCCCTCTTTCTTGATACAGAGCTAAACAAACGCATCGGTAAGGCATCTACTACCATGTCCAGACTGACAAAGAGAGTGTGGGCCAACAATAGGCTGACTGAGTATACTAAGATTCAGGTTTACAGAGCCTGTGTCCTGAGCACTCTCCTTTATGGCAGTGAGTCTTGGACACTCCGCGCCCGTCAGGAAAGACAGCTGAATGCCTTCCACATGCGCTGCCTTCGACACATCTTGGACATCACCTGGCAGGACAAGGTGGCAAACAAAAACGTCTTGGGAAGAGCAAGAATCACCAGCATGTACACAATGCTGAAACAGAGACGAATGCGCTGGCTCGGGCACGTTGTGCGAATGGGCGACGGCAGGATCCCCAAGGATCTCCTGTACGGAGAGTTGATGCAGGGAAAGCGTCCAACAGGCAAGCCCCAGCTACGGTACAAAGACGTATGCAAGAGGGACCTGAAAGCCATGGACGTCGATCTTGCTATATGGGAGACACTGGCTGAAGACCGTTCAGTCTGGAGGCAGTCTGTTCAAAGAGGTCTCTCCAAGTTCGAGGAGTCACTTGCCAAGGAATCGGAGGCAAAGAGACAGAGAAGGAAAGCCAGTAGCCAGGAAGACAGACCAGAATCGGACTTCGTTTGTGCTCGGTGTGGGATGGATTGCCACTCTCGGATTGACGTAATCAGTCACACCAGACGCTGCACCAGGATTGACAACCAGAGCGCAACTCCATAGTCTCCCGAGCCTGAAGGATGCCTACTACTACTGCTACTTTCTGCCACCCTGTCCGCAGCTGAGATCCTTCTCTCTCTCTCTCTCTCTCCTCCTTTCTGGGACTGCCTCACTCGGACAAGAGCAAAAGCCAACTAACAATACACATTTTATAAAGGAAAAAACAAATACGATATGTGACATGAAAACATTAAAATAGTGTCATACAACACTCTAAGNGTACAGGCTGGTCTGTTTTCGACTCACAATCGAGAATTCCGCGTTTCCTATCACCCAATGCCCCTGTCCACCTAGTAGTAAATAGGTACCCAAGAGCTAATCAGGTAGTCGTGGGGTTGCATTCTGGGTAGAGTCAGTAATTCTACCGTGGGGGGGGGGGGACATAAAAATAATTCTAACTTGTACTGTGTGCATAATCTGGCTGCCTTTCTACTGACACAATGAATTATGGGTCACTGGATTATGGCATCAATTTATTAAATAAATTAATTAATAAATTATTAATTTAAATTATTTAATAAATGCTATACGTAACTTTTGCATAGTTGTCAATAAAGTTTTCTATAGCGTTTTATTATAGAAAATGGATACTGCTTTGTTTGATTACGTGTTAACGCAATGTACCGTTTCTTAAATTTGATGAACTGCCAAAGATATGCTTAAAGCGGAACAATAATTATACACATGAATTGCAAAAATAATGCAAAAACTGGGTTCACGTATTTTTTTCACTTTAGAAAATGAATTGTTTCGAGATATGAGAGGGAAGTCGCGGCCGAGTGAAGAGTTCCAACAGCAGGACTGTAGGAACGTGCACCCACCCGCCGTCTGGGTGTTATCGAGTAGTTATTGGCAAGAGAACACAAGTGCACAAACTGCAGGAAAGTGTGTTTGATCGAGTTTGGAGCCTGGTTATCATACTCTTATTTGTTCTTCACGCAGCGAGGTAAGATCAGGTATAAATGACCACCTTCACCCCTGTGTCACCACCTTACTATTCCAGTTGCTCCTTGCTCAAGTGGTACCCAAAAATATTCCTGGAGTGTTCAGTACATAGACAAGAATATTTTCTTATATTTTTGCACTGTTAGGATAGGACAGGTTAGATTTGTTCCAAGAGCAACAATAACGTAGAAAAACTACTCTCTGGTAGTCTAGTAACTAATAGTCTAGTCTAACTAATAGTAAGCCTAGTAATAATTTTCTGGGCGGTTCGCTTCGCTGTCACGAGTCTTAAATTATTAAAATAGTACTTTTCCAAGACTACAATGTTGTGAGAAGACTACCACCTTGTGAGAAGACTACCACGTTGTAATAAGACTACCATCTTGTGAGAAGACTACCACGTTGTGATAAGACTATCATGTTGTGAGAAGACTACCATGTTGTGAGAAGACTACCATGTTGGGAGAAGACTATCATGTTGTGAGAAGACAACCACGTTGTGATAAGACTAACATGTTGTGAGAAGACTATCATGTTGTGAGAAGACTACCATGATGTGAGAAGACTACCATGTTGTGAGAAGACTACTATATTGGGAGAAGACTATCATGTTGTGAGAAGACAACCACGTTGTGATAAGACTATCATGTTGTGAGAAGACTACCATGTTGTGAGAAGACTACCATGTTGTGAGAAGACTACCATGTTGTGAGAAGACTACCATGTTGTGAGAAGACTACCATGTTGTGAGAAGACAACCACGTTGTGATAAGACTACAATGTTGTGAGAAGACTATCATGTTGTGAGAAGACTACCACGTTGTGAGAAGACTATCATGTTGTGAGAAGACTACCACGTTGTGAGAAGACTATCATGTTGTGAGAAGACTACCACGTTGTGATAAGACTATCATGTTGTGAGAAGACTACCATGTTGTGAGATGACAACCACGTTGTGATAAGACTACCATGTTGTGAGAAGACTATCATGTTGTGAGAAGACTACCACGTTGTGATAAGACTATCATGTTGTGAGAAGACTATCATGTTGTGAGAAGACTATCATGTTGTGAGAAGACTATCATGTTGTGAGAAGACTACCACGTTGTGATAAGACTATCATGTTGTGAGAAGACTACCACGTTGGGAGAAGACTATCATGTTGTGAGAAGACTACCATGTTGTGAGAAGACTACCACGTTGGGAGAAGACTATCATGTTGTGAGAAGACTACCATGTTGGGAGAAGACTACCATGTTGTGAGAAGACTACCATGTTGGGAGAAGACTACCACGTTGTGAGAAGACTACCATGTTGAGAGAAGACTACCATTTTGTGAGAAGACTACCACGTTGTGAGAAGACTACCATTTTGTGAGAAGACTACCATGTTGTAAGAAGACTACCATGTTGGGAGAAGACTACCATGTTGAGAGAAGACAACCATTTTGTGAGAAGACTACCATGTTGTGAGAAGACTACCATTTTGTGAGAAGACTACCACGTTGTGAGAAGACTACCATGTTGTGAGAAGACTACCATGTTGTGAGAAGACTACCATTTTGCGAGAAGACTACCACGTTGTGAGAAGACTACCATTTTGTGAGAAGACTACCATGTTGTGAGAAGACTACCATTTTGTGAGAAGACTACCATGTTGTGAGAAGACTACCATTTTGTGAGAAGACTACCATAATGTGAGAAGGGAGAAAAAAGATGGAAGATGGAAAAAAGGAGCCAAGTTGATGGTAAAGGACCGAACATTCAGGGAGGTGTCATGCTCAGACTGTCAAGGATTCAAATACAGCAGAGAAATACAATCCAGCATAAAATGACAGACAGGTGTCATGTATTGTATCACTAATACAAAAGAACATTTATTTCTATACGGGATAGAACTGCTTCATTTTCGAATTTGAAAAAGTCGTATTCATAGGGGAACTTAAGTCATAGCAGGATAAATTCGGAGCATAAGAAACCACTCAGATGAACTAATAGAAGGAGAGTATTGCACTCTGGGAGAGTATTGCACTCTGGGAGAGTATTGCACTCTGGGAGAGTATTGCACTCTGGGAGAGTATTGCACTCTGGGAGAGTATTGCACTCTGGGAGAGTATTGCACTCTGGGAGAGTATTGCACTCTGGGAGAGTATTGCACTCTGGGAGAGTAATGCACTCTGGGAGAGTATTGCACTCTGGGAGAGTATTGCACTCTGGGAGAGTATTGCACTCTGGGAGAGTATTGCACTCTGAGAGAGTATTGCACTCTGGGAGAGTATTGCACTCTGGGAGAGTATTGCACTCTGGGAGAGTATTGCACTCTGGGAGAGTATTGCACTCTGGGAGAGTATTGCACTCTGGGAGAGTATTGCACTCTGGGAGAGTATTGCACTCTGGGAGAGTATTGCACTCTGGGAGAGTATTGCACTCTGGGAGAGTATTGCACTCTGGGAGAGTATTGCACTCTGGGAGAGTATTGCACTCTGGGAGAGTATTGCACTCTGGGAGAGTATTGCACTCTGGGAGAGTATTGCACTCTGGGAGAGTATTGCACTCTGGGAGAGTATTGCACTCTGGGAGAGTATTGCACTCTGGGAGAGTATTGCACTCTGGGAGAGTATTGCACTCTGGGAGAGTATTGCACTCTGGGAGAGTATTGCACTCTGGGAGAGTATTGCACTCTGGGAGAGTATTGCACTCTGAGAGAGTATTGCACTCTGGGAGAGTATTGCACTCTGAGAGAGTATTGCACTCTGGGAGAGTATTGCACTCTGGGAGAGTATTGCACTCTGGGAGAGTATTGCACTCTGGGAGAGTATTGCACTCTGGGAGAGTATTGCACTCTGGGAGAGTATTGCACTCTGGGAGAGTATTGCACTCTGGGAGAGTATTGCACTCTGGGAGAGTATTGCACTCTGGAGAGTATTGCACTCTGGGAGAGTATTGCACTCTGGGAGAGTATTGCACTCTGGGAGAGTATTGCACTCTGGGAGAGTATTGCACTCTGGAGAGTATTGCACTCTGGGAGAGTATTGCACTCTGGGAGAGTATTGCACTCTGGGAGAGTATTGCACTCTGGGAGAGTATTGCACTCTGAGAGAGTATTGCACTCTGGGAGAGTATTGCACTCTAGGAGAGTATTGCACTCTTGGAGAGTATTGCACTCTGGGAGAGTATTGCACTCTGAGAGAGCAGTACTCTCCTAAAGTAACACACTGTAGGAGAGTAACACACTGTAGGAGAGTAACACACTGTAGGACAGTAACACACTGTAGGAGAGTAACACACTGTTGGAGAGTAACACACTGTAGGAGAGTAACACACTGTAGGAGAGTAACACACTGTAGGAGAGTAACACACTGTAGGAGAGTAACACACTGTAGGAGAGTAACACACTGTAGGAGAGTAACACACTGTAGGAGAGTAACACACTGTAGGAGAGTAACACACTGTAGGAGAGTAACACACTGTAGGAGAGTAACACACTGTAGGAGAGTAACACACTGTAGGAGAGTAACACACTGTAGGAGAGTAACACACTGTAGGAGAGTAACACACTGTAGGAGAGTAACACACTGTAGGACAGTAACACACTGTAGGAGAGTAACACACTGTAGGAGAGTAACACACTGTAGGAGAGTAACACACTGTAGGACAGTAACACACTGTAGGACAGTAACACACTGTAGGAGAGTAACACACTGTAGGAGAGTAACACACTGTAGGACAGTAACACACTGTAGGAGAGTAACACACTGTAGGAGAGTAACACACTGTAGGACAGTAACACACTGTAGGAGAGTAACACACTGTAGGAGAGTAACACACTGTAGGAGAGTAACACACTGTAGGACAGTAACAAACTGTGGGAGAGTATTAAAGTGTAGTAGAGTAACACACTTTGGGAGAGTAACACACTGTAGGACAGTAACAAACTGTAGGAGAGTAACACACTGTAGGACAGTAACACACTGTAGGAGAGTAACACACTGTAGGAGAGTAACACACTGTAGGACAGTAACACACTGTAGGACAGTAACACACTGTAGGACAGTAACACACTGTAGGACAGTAACACACTGTAGGACAGTAACACACTGTAGGAGAGTAACACACTGTAGGAGAGTAACACACTGTAGGACAGTAACACACTGTAGGAGAGTAACACACTGTAGGAGAGTAACACACTGTAGGAGAGTAACACACTGTAGGAGAGTAACACACTGTAGGAGAGTAACACACTGTAGGACAGTAACAAACTGTAGGAGAGTAACACACTGTAGGAGAGTAACACACTGTAGGAGAGTAACACACTGTAGGACAGTAACACACTGTAGGAGAGTAACACACTGTAGGAGAGTAACACACTGTAGGAGAGTAACAAACTGTAGGAGAGTAACACACTGTAGGAGAGTAACACACTGTAGGAGAGTAACACACTGTAGGAGAGTAACACACTGTAGGAGAGTAACACACTGTAGGAGAGTAACACACTGTAGGAGAGTACACACTGTAGAAGTAACACACTGTAGGAGTAACACACTGTAGGAGAGTAACACACTGTAGGAGAGTAACACACTGTAGGAGAGTACACACTGTAGGAGAGTAACACACTGTAGGAGAGTAACACTGTAAGAGAGTAACACACTGTGGGAGAGTAACACACTGTAGGACAGTAACACACTGTAGGACAGTAACACACTGTAGGACAGTAACACACTGTAGGACAGTAACACACTGTAGGACAGTAACACACTGTAGACAGTAACACACTGTAGGAGAGTAACACACTGTAGGACAGTACACACTGTAGGAGAGTAACACACTGTAGGACAGTAACACACTGTAGGACAGTAACACACTGTAGGAGAGTAACACACTGTAGGAGAGTAACACACTGTAGGAGAGTAACACACTGTAGGACAGTAACACACTGTAGGAGAGAACACACTGTAGGCGAGTAACACACTGTAGGAGTAACACACTGTAGGAGAGTAACACACTGGGAAATAACCACTGTAGGAGAGAACACACTGTAGGAGAGTAACACTGTAGGAGAGTAACACACTGTAGGAGAGTAACACACTGTAGGACAGTAACACACTGTAGGACAGTAACACACTGTAGGAGAGTAACACACTGTAGGAGAGTAACACTGTAGGAGAGTAACACACTGTAGGAGAGTAACACACTGTAGGACAGTAACACACTGTAGGACAGTAACACACTGTAGGACAGTAACACACTGTAGGACAGTAACACACTGTAGGACAGTAACACACTGTAGGACAGTAACACACTGTAGGAGAGTAACACACTGTAGGAGAGTACACACTGTAGGAGAGTAACACACTGTAGGAGAGTAACACACTGTAGGAGAGTAACACACTGTAGGAGAGTAACACACTGTAGGACAGTAACACACTGTAGGACAGTAACACACTGTAGGACAGTAACACACTGTAGGAGAGTAACACACTGTAGGAGAGTAACACACTGTAGGAGAGTAACACACTGTAGGAGAGTAACACACTGTAACAGTAACACACTGTAGGAGAGTAACACACTGTAGGAGTAAACACTGTAGGAGAGTAACACACTGTAGGAGAGTAACACACTGTAGGAAATAACACACTGTAGGAGAGTAACACACTGTAGGAGAGTAACACACTGTAGGAGAGTAACACACTGTAGGACAGTAACACACTGTAGGAGAGTAACACACTGTAGGACAGTAACACACTGTAGGAGAGTAACACACTGTAGGAGAGTAACACACTGTAGGAGAGTAACACACTGGGAGATAACACACTGTAGGAGAGAAACACACTGTAGGAGAGTAACACACTGTAGGAGAGTAACACACTGTAGGAGAGTAACACACTGTAGGAGAGTAACACACTGTAGGAGAGTAAACACACACTGTGAGAGTAACACACTGTAGGAGAGTAACACACTGTAGGAGAGTAACACTGTAGGAGTAACACACTGTAGGAGAGTAACACACTGTAGGAGAGTAACACACTGTAGGACAGTAACACACTGTAGGAGAGTAACACACTGTAGGAGAGTAACACTGTAGGAGAGTAACACACTGTGGAGAGTAACACACTGTAGGACAGTAACACACTGTAGGACAGTAACACACTGTAGGACAGTAACACACTGTAAGGACAGTAACACACTGTAGGACAGTAACACACTGTAGGACAGTAACACACTGTAGGAGAGTAACACACTGTAGAGAGTAACACACTGTAGGACAGTAACACTGTAGGAGAGTAACACACTGTAGGACAGTAACACACTGTAGGAGAGTAACACACTGTAGGACAGTAACACACTGTAGGAGAGAAACACACTGTAGGAGAGTAACACACTGTAGGAGAGTAACACACTGTAGGAAGTAACACACTGTAGGAGAGTAACACATGTAGGAGAGTAACACACTGTAGGAGAGTAACACACTGTAGGAGAGTAACACATGGAGAGTAACACACTGTAGGAGAAAAACACACTGTAGGAAGTAAACACTGTAGGAGAGTAACACACTGTAGGAGAGTAACACACTGTAGGACAGTAACACACTGTAGGAGAGTAACACACTGTAGGAGTAACACACTGTAGGAGAGTAACACACTGTAGGAGAGTAACACACTGTAGGAGAGTAACACACTGTAGGAGAGTAACACACTGTAGGAGAGTAACACACTGTAGGAGAGTAACACACTGTAGGAGAGTAAACACTGGAGAATAACTCACTGTAGGAGAGAAACACACTGTAGGAGAGTAACACTGTAAGAGAGTAACACATGGAGAGTAACACACTGTAGGACAGTAACACACTGTAGGACAGTAACACACTGTAGGAGAGTAACACACTGTAGGAGTAACACTGTAAGAGAGTAACACACTGTGGGAGAGTAACACACTGTAGGACAGTAACACACTGTAGGACAGTAACACACTGTAGGACAGTAACACACTGTAGGACAGTAACACACTGTAGGACAGTAACACACTGTAGGAGAGTAACACACTGTAGGAGAGTAACACACTGTAGGAGAGTAACACACTGTAGGAGAGTAACACACTGTAGGAGAGTAACACACTGTAGGAGAGTAACACACTGTAGGACAGTAACACACTGTAGGAGAGTAACACACTGTAGGAGAGTAACACACTGTAGGAGAGTAACACACTGTAGGAGAGTAACACACTGTAGGAGAGTAACACACTGTAGGACAGTAACACATGTAGGAGAGTAACACACTGTAGGACAGTAAACACACTGTAGGAGAGTAACACACTGTAGGACAGTAACACACTGTAGGAGAGTAACACACTGTAGGCAGTAACACACTGTAGGACAGTAACACACTGTAGGAGAATAACACACTGTAGGAGAGTAAACACTGTAGGACAGTAACACACTGTAGGACAGTAACACACTGTAGGAGAGTAACACACTGTAGGAGAGTAACACACTGTAGGAGAATAACACACTGTAGGAGAGTAACACACTGTAGGAGTAACACACTGTAGGACAGTAACACACTGTAGGAGAGTAACACACTGTAGAAGAGTAACACACTGTAGGAGAGTAACACACTGTAGGACAGTAACACACTGTAGGAGAGTAACACACTGTAGGAGAGTAACACACTGTAGGAGAGTAACACACTGTAGGAGAGTAACACACTGTAGGAGAGTAACACACTGTAGGAGAGTAACACACTGTAGGACAGTAACACACTGTAGGACAGTAACACACTGTAGGAGAGTAACACACTGTAGGACAGTAACACACTGTAGGAGAGTAACACACTGTAGGAGAGTAACACACTGTAGGACAGTAACACACTGTAGGACAGTAACACACTGTAGGACAGTAAACACACTGTAGGACAGTAACACACTGTAGGACAGTAACACACTGTAGGACAGTAACACACTGTAGGAGAGTAACACTGTAGGAGAGTAACACACTGTAGGAGAGTAACACACTGTAGGAGAGTAACACACTGTAGGAGAGTAACACACTGTAGGAGAGTAACACACTGTAGGAGAGTAACACACTGTAGGACAGTAACACACTGTAGGAGAGTAACACACTGTAGGAGAGTAACACACTGTAGGACAGTAACACACTGTAGGAGAATAACACACTGTAGGAGAGTAACACACTGTAGGAGAGTAACACACTGTAGGACAGTAACACACTGTAGGAGAGTAACACACTGTAGGGCAGTAACACACTGTAGGAGAGTAACACACTGTAGGACAGTAACACACTGTAGGAGAGTAACACACTGTAGGACAGTAACACACTGTAGGAGAGTAACACACTGTAGGACAGTAACACACTGTAGGACAGTAACACACTGTAGGACAGTAACACACTGTAGGAGAGTAACACACTGTAGGACAGTAACACACTGTAGGAGAGTAACACACTGAAGGGCAGTAACACACTGTAGGACAGTAACGCACTTTAGGAGAATAACACACTGTAGGAGAATAACACACTGTAGGAGAGTAACACACTGTAGGACAGTAACACACTGTAGGACAGTAACACACTGTAGGACAGTAACACACTGTAGGACAGTAACACACTGTAGGACAGTAACACACTGTAGGAGAGTAACACACTGTAGGAGAGTAACACACTGTAGGAGAGTAACACACTGTAGGAAGTAACACACTGTAGGAGAGTAACACACTGTAGGAGAGTAACACACTGTAGGAGAGTAACACACTGTAGGACAGTAACACACTGTAGGACAGTAACACACTGTAGGAGAGTAACACACTGTAGGAGAGTAACACACTGTAGGACAGTAACACACTGTAGGAGAGTAACACACTGTAGGAGAGTAACACACTGTAGGAGAGTAACACACTGTAGGAGAGTAACACACTGTAGGAGAGTAACACACTGTAGGAGAGTAACACACTGTAGGAGAGTAACACACTGTAGGACAGTAACACACTGTAGGAGAGTAACACACTGTAGGAGAGTAACACACTGTAGGAGAGTAACACACTGTAGGAGAGTAACACACTGTAGGAGAGTAACACACTGTAGGACAGTAACACACTGTAGGAGAGTAACACACTGTAGGACAGTAACACACTGTAGGAGAGTAACACACTGTAGGAGAGTAACACACTGTAGGAGAGTAACACACTGTAGGAGAGTAACACACTGTAGGAGAGTAACACACTGTAGGAGATAACACACTGTAGGAGAGTAACACACTGTAGGACAGTAACACACTGTAGGACAGTAACACACTGTAGGAGAGTAACACACTGTAGGAGAGTAACACACTGTAGGAGAGTAACACACTGTAGGAGAGTAACACACTGTAGGAGAGTAACACACTGTAGGACAGTAACACACTGTAGGAGAGTAACACACTGTAGGAGAGTAACACACTGTAGGAGAGTAACACACTGTAGGAGAGTAACACACTGTAGGAGAGTAACACACTGTAGGACAGTAACACACTGTAGGAGAGTAACACACTGTAGGAGAGTAACACACTGTAGGAGAGTAACACACTGTAGGACAGTAACACACTGTAGGACAGTAACACACTGTAGGAGAGTAACACACTGTAGGACAGTAACACACTGTAGGAGAGTAACACACTGTAGGAGAGTAACACACTGTAGGACAGTAACACACTGTAGGACAGTAACACACTGTAGGAGAGTAACACACTGTAGGAGTAACACACTGTAGGAGAGTCACACGTAGGAGAGTAAACACACTGTAGGAGAGTAACACACTGTAGGAGAGTAACACACTGTAGGAGAGTAACACACTGTAGGAGAGTACACACTGTAGGAGAGTAACACACTGTAGGAGAGTAACACACTGTAGGAGAGTAACACACTGTAGGACAGTAACACACTGTAGGAGAGTAACACACTGTAGGAGAGTAACACTGTAAGAGAGTAACACACTGTAGGAGAGTAACACACTGTAGGAGAGTAACACACTGGGAGAGTAACACACTGTAGGAGGAAAACACACTGTAGGACAGTAACACACTGTAGGAGAGTAACACACTGTAGGAGAGTAAACACACTGTAGGACAGTAACACACTGTAGGAGAGTAACACACTGTAGGACAGTAACACACTGTAGGACAGTAACACACTGTAGGAGAGTAACACACTGTAGGAGAGTAACACACTGTAGGAGAGTAACACACTGTAGGAGAGTAACACACTGTAGGGAGTAACACACTGTAGGAGAGTAACACACTGTAGGAGAGTAACACACTGTAGGAGAGTAAACACTGTAGGAGAGTAACACACTGTAGGAGAATAACACACTGTAGGAGAGAAACACACTGTAGGAGAGTAACACTGTAGGAGAGTAACACACTGTAGGAGAGTAACACACTGTAGGACAGTAACACACTGTAGGACAGTAACACACTGTAGGAGAGTAACACACTGTAGGAGAGTACACTGTAGAGTAACACACTGTAGGAGAGTAACACACTGTAGGACAGTAACACACTGTAGGACAGTAAACACTGTAGGACAGTAACACACTGTAGGAGTAACACACTGTAGGACAGTAACACACTGTAGGAGAGTAACACACTGTAGGAGAGTAACACACTGTAGGAGAGTAACACACTGTAGGAGAGTAACACACTGTAGGAGAGTAACACACTGTAGGAGAGTAACACACTGTAGGAGAGTAACACACTGTAGGGAGTAACACACTGTAGGAGAGTAACACACTGTAGGAGAGTAACACACTGTAGGAGAGTAACACACTGTAGGAGAGTAACACACTGTAGGACAGTAACACACTGTAGGAGAGTAACACACTGTAGGACAGTAACACACTGTAGGAGAGTAACACACTGTAGGACAGTAAACACTGTAGGAGAGTAACACACTGTAGGACAGTAACACACTGTAGGACAGTAACACACTGTAGGAGAGTAACACACTGTAGGAGAGTAACACACTGTAGGACAGTAACACACTGTAGGACAGTAACACACTGTAGGACAGTAACACACTGTAGGAGAGTAACACACTGTAGGAGAGTAACACACTGTAGGAGAGTAACACACTGTAGGAGAGTAACACACTGTAGGACAGTAACACACTGTAGGAGAGTAACACACTGTAGGAGAGTAACACACTGTAGGAGAGTAACACACTGTAGGACAGTAACACTGTAGGACAGTAACACACTGTAGGAGAGTAACACACTGTAGGAGAGTAACACACTGTAGGACAGTAACACACTGTAGGAGAGTAACACACTGTAGGAGAGTAACACACTGTAGGAGAGTAACACACTGTAGGAGAGTAACACACTGTAGGACAGTAACACACTGTAGGAGAGTACACACTGTAGGACAGTAACACACTGTAGGACAGTAACACACTGTAGGAGAGTAACACACTGTAGGACGTAACACACTGTAGGAGAGTAACACACTGTAGGAGAGTAACACACTGTAGGAGTAACACACTGTAGGAGAGTAACACACTGTAGGACAGTAACACACTGTAGGACAGTAACACACTGTAGGAGAGTAACACACTGTAGGAGAGTAACACACTGTAGGAGAGTAACACACTGTAGGAGAGTAACACACTGTAGGACAGTAACACACTGTAGGAGAGTAACACACTGTAGGAGATAACACACTGTAGGAGAGTAACACA
>WNGS01163947.1:26310773-26338388 GCA_020271785.1 Procambarus virginalis
AACACACTGTAGGACAGTAACACACTGTAGGAGAGTAACACACTATAGGAGAGTAAGACACTGTAGGAGAGTACACACTGTAGGAGAGTAACACACTGTAGGAAAGTAACAAACTGTGGGAGAGTATTAAAGTGTAGTAGAGTAACACACTTTGGGAGAGTAACACACTGTAGGACAGTAACAAACTGTAGGAGAGTAACACACTGTAGGACAGTAACACACTGTAGGAGAGTAACACACTGTAGGAGAGTAACACACTGTAGGACAGTAACACACTGTAGGACAGTAACACACTGTAGGACAGTAACACACTGTAGGACAGTAACACACTGTAGGACAGTAACACACTGTAGGAGAGTAACAACTGTAGGAGAGTAACACACTGTAGGACAGTAACAAACTGTAGGAGAGTAACACACTGTAGGAGAGTAACACACTGTAGGAGAGTAACACACTGTAGGAGAGTAACACACTGTAGGAGAGTAACACACTGTAGGAAAGTAACAACTGTGGGAGGTAACACACTGTAGTAGAGTAACACACTTGGGAGAGTAACACACTGTAGGACAGTAACAACTGTAGGAGAGTAACACACTGTAGGAAAGTAACAAACTGTGGGAGAGTAACAACTGTAGGAGAGTAACACACTTTGGGAGAGTAACACACTGTAGGACAGTAACACACTGTAGGAGAGTAACACACTGTAGGACAGTAACACACTGTAGGAGAGTAACACACTGTAGGAGAGTAACACACTGTAGGACAGTAACACACTGTAGGACAGTAACACACTGTAGGACAGTAACACACTGTAGGACAGTAACACACTGTAGGACAGTAACACACTGTAGGAGAGTAACACACTGTAGGAGAGTAACACACTGTAGGAGAGTAACACACTGTAGGAGAGTAACACACTGTAGGAGAGTAACACACTGTAGGAGAGTAACACACTGTAGGAGAGTAACACACTGTAGGACAGTAACACACTGTAGGACAGTAACACACTGTAGGACAGTAACACACTGTAGGACAGTAACACACTGTAGGAGAGTAACACACTGTAGGAGAGTAACACACTGTAGGAGAGTAACACACTGTAGGAGAGTAACACACTGTAGGAGAGTAACACACTGTAGGAGAGTAACACACTGTAGGAGAGTAACACACTGTAGGAGAGTAACACACTGTAGGAGAGTAACACACTGTGAGAGTAACACACTGTAGGAGAGAAACACACTGTAGGAGAGTAACACACTGTAGGAGAGTAACACACTGTAGGAGAGTAACACACTGTAGGAGAGTAACACACTGTAGGAGAGTAACACTGTAGGAGAGTAACACACTGTGGAGAGTAACACACTGTAGGACAGTAACACACTGTAGGACAGTAACACACTGTAGGACAGTAACACACTGTAGGACAGTAACACACTGTAGGACAGTAACACACTGTAGGACAGTAACACACTGTAGGAGAGTAACACACTGTAGGACAGTAACACACTGTAGGAGAGTAACACACTGTAGGACAGTAACACACTGTAGGACAGTAACACACTGTAGGAGAGTAACACACTGTAGGAGAGTAACACACTGTAGGAGAGTAACACACTGTAGGACAGTAACACACTGTAGGAGAGAAACACTGTAGGCGAGTAACACACTGTAGGAGAGTAACACACTGTAGGAGAGTAACACACTGGGAGAGTAACACACTGTAGGAGAGAAACACACTGTAGGAGAGTAACACTGTAAGAGAGTAACACACTGTGGGAGAGTAACACACTGTAGGACAGTAACACACTGTAGGACAGTAACACACTGTAGGAGAGTAACACACTGTAGGAGAGTAACACTGTAGGAGAGTAACACACTGTAGGAGAGTAACACACTGTAGGACAGTAACACACTGTAGGACAGTAACACACTGTAGGAGAGTAACACACTGTAGGAGAGTAACACACTGTAGGAGAGTAACACACTGTAGGAGAGTAACACACTGTAGGAGAGTAACACACTGTAGGAGAGTAACACACTGTAGGAGAGTAACACACTGTAGGAGAGTAACACACTGTAGGAGAGTAACACACTGTAGGAGAGTAACACACTGTAGGAGAGTAACACACTGTAGGAGAGTAACACACTGTAGGAGAGTAACACACTGTAGGAGAGTAACACACTGTAGGAGAGTAACACACTGTAGGAGAGTAACACACTGTAGGACAGTAACACACTGTAGGAGAGTAACACACTGTAGGATAGTAACACACTGTAGGAGAGTAACACACTGTAGGAGAGTAACACACTGTAGGACAGTAACACACTGTAGGAGAGTAACAAACTGTAGTAGAGTAACACACTGTGGAGAGTAACACACTGTAGGACAGTAACACACTGTAGGAGAGTAACACACTGTAGGACAGTAACACACTGTAGGAGAGTAACACACTGTAGGAGAGTAACACACTGTAGGAGAGTAACACACTGGGAGAATAACTCACTGTAGGAGAGAAACACACTGTAGGAGAGTAACACACTGTAGGAGAGTAACACACTGTAGGAGAGTAACACACTGTAGGAGAGTAACACACTGTAGGAGAGTAACACACTGTAGGAGAGAAACACACTGTAGGAGAGTAACACTGTAAGAGAGTAACACACTGTGGGAGAGTAACACACTGTAGGACAGTAACACACTGTAGGACAGTAACACACTGTAGGAGAGTAACACACTGTAGGAGAGTAACACTGTAAGAGAGTAACACACTGTGGGAGAGTAACACACTGTAGGACAGTAACACACTGTAGGACAGTAACACACTTGAGGACAGTAACACACTGTAGGACAGTAACACACTGTAGGACAGTAACACACTGTAGGACAGTAACACACTGTAGGAGAGTAACACACTGTAGGAGAGTAACACACTGTAGGACAGTAACACACTGTAGGAGAGTAACACACTGTAGGACAGTAACACACTGTAGGAGAGTAACACACTGTAGGAGAGTAACACACTGTAGGAGTAACACACTGTAGGACAGTAACACACTGTAGGAGAGTAACACACTGTAGGAGAGTAACACACTGTAGGAGAGTAACACACTGTAGGAGAGTAACACACTGGGAGAATAACTCACTGTAGGAGAGAAACACACTGTAGGAAAGTAACACTGTAAGAGAGTAACACACTGTAGGAGAGTAACACACTGTAGGACAGTAACACACTGTAGGAGAGTAACACACTGTAGGACAGTAACACACTGTAGGAGTAACACACTGTAGGAGAGTAACACACTGTAGGAGAGTAACACACTGTAGGAGAGTAACACACTGTAGGAGAGTAACACACTGTAGGAGAGTAACACACTGTAGGAGAGTAACACACTGTAGGAGAGTAACACACTGTAGGAGAGTAACACACTGTAGGAGAGTAACACACTGTAGGAGAGTAACACACTGTAGGAGAGTAACACTGTAGGAGAGTAACACACTGTAGGAGAGTAACACACTGTAGGAGAGTAACACACTGTAGGAGAGTAACACACTGTAGGACAGTAACACACTGTAGGACAGTAACACACTGTAGGAGAGTAACACACTGTAGGAGAGTAACACTGTAGGACAGTAACACACTGTAGGAGAGTAACACACTGTAGGACAGTAACACACTGTAGGAGAGTAACACACTGTAGGACAGTAACACACTGTAGGACAGTAACACACTGTAGGACAGTAACACACTGTAGGAGAGTAACACACTGTAGGAGAGTAACACACTGTAGGAGAGTAACACACTGTAGGAGAGTAACACACTGTAGGAGAGTAACACACTGTAGGAGAGTAACACACTGTAGGACAGTAACACACTGTAGGAGAGTAACACACTGTAGGAGAGTAACACACTGTAGGAGAGTAACACACTGTAGGAGAGTAACACACTGTAGGAGAGTAACACACTGTAGGAGAGTAACACACTGTAGGAGAGTAACACACTGTAGGACAGTAACACACTGTAGGAGAGTAACACACTGTAGGACAGTAACACACTGTAGGAGAGTAACACACTGTAGGACAGTAACACACTGTAGGAGAGTAACACACTGTAGGCAGTAACACACTGTAGGACAGTAACACACTGTAGGAGAGTAACACACTGTAGGAGAGTAACACACTGTAGGACAGTAACACACTGTAGGACAGTAACACACTGTAGGACAGTAACACACTGTAGGACAGTAACACACTGTAGGAGAGTAACACACTGTAGGAGAGTAACACACTGTAGGAGAGTAACACACTGTAGGACAGTAAACACTGTAGGAGAGTAACACACTGTAGGAGAGTAACACACTGTAGGAGAGTAACACACTGTAGGACAGTAACACACTGTAGGACAGTAACACACTGTAGGAGAGTAACACACTGTAGGAGAGTAACACACTGTAGGACAGTAACACACTGTAGGAGAGTAACACACTGTAGGACAGTAACACACTGTAGGAGAGTAACACACTGTAGGAGAGTAACACACTGTAGGACAGTAACACACTGTAGGAGAGTAACACACTGTAGGACAGTAACACACTGTAGGACAGTAACACACTGTAGGAGAGTAACACACTGTAGGAGAGTAACACACTGTAGGAGAGTAACACACTGTAGGACAGTAACACACTGTAGGACAGTAACACACTGTAGGAGAGTAACACACTGTAGGACAGTAACACACTGTAGGACAGTAACACACTGTAGGAGAGTAACACACTGTAGGAGAGTAACACACTGTAGGAGAGTAACACACTGTAGGACAGTAACACACTGTAGGAGAGTAACACACTGTAGGAGAGTAACACACTGTAGGAGAGTAACACACTGTAGGACAGTAACACACTGTAGGAGAGTAACACACTGTAGGAGAGTAACACACTGTAGGAGAGTAACACACTGTAGGAGTAACACACTGTAGGAGAGTAACACACTGTAGGAGAGTAACACACTGTAGGAGAGTAACACACTGTAGGAGAGTAACACACTGTAGGAGAGTAACACACTGTAGGAGAGTAACACACTGTAGGAGAGTAACACACTGTAGGACAGTAACACACTGTAGGAGAGTAACACACTGTAGGACAGTAACACACTGTAGGAGAGTAACACACTGTAGGAGAGTAACACACTGTAGGAGAGTAACACACTGTAGGACAGTAACACACTGTAGGAGAGTAACACACTGTAGGACAGTAACACACTGTAGGAGAGTAACACACTGTAGGACAGTAACACACTGTAGGAGAGTAACACACTGTAGGAGAGTAACACACTGTAGGAGAGTAACACACTGTAGGAGAGTAACACACTGTAGGAGAGTAACACACTGTAGGACAGTAACACACTGTAGGAGAGTAACACACTGTAGGAGAGTAACACACTGTAGGAGAGTAACACACTGTAGGAGAGTAACACACTGTAGGAGAGTAACACACTGTAGGAGAGTAACACACTGTAGGAGAGTAACACACTGTAGGACAGTAACACACTGTAGGAGAGTAACACACTGTAGGACAGTAACACACTGTAGGAGAGTAACACACTGTAGGAGAGTAACACACTGTAGGAGAGTAACACACTGTAGGACAGTAACACACTGTAGGAGAGTAACACACTGTAGGACAGTAACACACTGTAGGAGAGTAACACACTGTAGGACAGTAACACACTGTAGGAGAGTAACACACTGTAGGAGAGTAACACACTGTAGGAGAGTAACACACTGTAGGACAGTAACACACTGTAGGAGAGTAACACACTGTAGGACAGTAACACACTGTAGGACAGTAACACACTGTAGGAGAGTAACACACTGTAGGACAGTAACACACTGTAGGAGAGTAACACACTGTAGGAGAGTAACACACTGTAGGAGAGTAACACACTGTAGGACAGTAACACACTGTAGGAGAGTAACACACTGTAGGACAGTAACACACTGTAGGAGAGTAACACACTGTAGGAGAGTAACACACTGTAGGAGAGTAACACACTGTAGGAGAGTAACACACTGTAGGAGAGTAACACACTGTAGGAGAGTAACACACTGTAGGACAGTAACACACTGTAGGAGAGTAACACACTGTAGGAGAGTAACACTGTAGGAGAGTAACACACTGTAGGAGAGTAACACACTGTAGGACAGTAACACACTGTAGGACAGTAACACACTGTAGGAGAGTAACACACTGTAGGACAGTAACACACTGTAGGAGAGTAACACACTGTAGGAGAGTAACACACTGTAGGAGAGTAACACACTGTAGGACAGTAACACACTGTAGGAGAGTAACACACTGTAGGAGAGTAACACACTGTAGGAGAGTAACACACTGTAGGAGAGTAACACACTGGGAGAGTAACACACTGTAGGAGAGTAACACACTGTAGGAAGTAACACACTGTAGGAGAGTAACACACTGTAGGAGAGTAACACACTGTAGGACAGTAACACACTGTAGGAGAATAACACACTGTAGGACAGTAACACACTGTAGGACAGTAACACACTGTAGGAGAGTAACACACTGTAGGAGAGTAACACACTGTAGGAGAGTAACACACTGTAGGAGAGTACACACTGTAGGAGAGTAACACACTGTAGGAGAGTAACACACTGTAGGGAGTAACACACTGTAGGAGAGTAACACACTGTAGGAGAGTAACACACTGTAGGAGAGTAACACACTGTAGGAGAGTAACACACTGGGAGAATAACAACTGTAGGAGAGTAACACACTGTAGGAGAGTAACACTGTAAGAGAGTAACACACTGTNTAGGAGAGTAACACACTGTAGGAGAGTAACACACTGTAGGAGAGAAACACACTGTAGGAGAGTACACTGTAAGAGAGTAACACACTGTGGAGAGTAACACACTGTAGGACAGTAACACACTGTAGGACAGTAACACACTGTAGGAGAGTAACACACTGTAGGAGAGTAACACCTGTAGAGAGTAACACACTGTGGAGAGTAACACACTGTAGGACAGTAACACACTGTAGGACAGTAACACACTGTAGGACAGTAACACACTGTAGGAGAGTAACACACTGTAGGACAGTAACACACTGTAGGACAGTAACACACTGTAGGAGAGTAAACACACTGTAGGACAGTAACACACTGTAGGAGAGTAACACACTGTAGGACAGTAACACACTGTAGGACAGTAACACACTGTAGGAGAAAATACACTGTAGGAGAGTAACACACTGTAGGAGAGTAACACACTGTAGGACAGTAACACACTGTAGGAGAGAAACACAGTGTAGGCGAGTAACACACTGTAGGAGAGTACACACTGTAGGAGAGTAACACACTGGAGAATAACTCACTGTAGGAGAGAACACACTGTAGGAAGTAACAATGTAAAGAGTAACACACTGTAGGACAGTAACACACTGTAGGAGAGTAACACACTGTAGGACAGTAACACACTGTAGGACAGTAACACACTGTAGGAGAGTACACACTGTAGGAGAGTACACACTGTAGGAGAGTAACACACTGTAGGAGAGTAACACACTGTAGGAGAGTAACACACTGTAGGAGAGTAACACACTGTAGGAGAGTAACACACTGTAGGAGAGTAACACACTGTAGGAGAGTAACACACTGTAGGAGAGTAACACACTGGGAGAATAACTCACTGTAGGAGAGAAACACACTGTAGGAGAGTAACACTGTAAGAGAGTAACACACTGTGGGAGAGTAACACACTGTAGGACAGTAACACACTGTAGGACAGTAACACACTGTAGGAGAGTAACACACTGTAGGAGAGTAACACTGTAAGAGAGTAACACACTGTGGGAGAGTAACACACTGTAGGACAGTAACACACTGTAGGACAGTAACACACTGTAGGACAGTAACACACTGTAGGACAGTAACACACTGTAGGAGAGTAACACACTGTAGGAGAGTAACACACTGTAGGAGAGTAACACACTGTAGGACAGTAACACACTGTAGGACAGTAACACACTGTAGGACAGTAACACACTGTAGGACAGTAACACACTGTAGGACAGTAACACACTGTAGGAGAGTAACACACTGTAGGAGAGTAACACACTGTAGGACAGTAACACAACTGTAGGAGAGTAACACACTGTAGGAGAGTAACACACTGTAGGAGAGTAACACACTGTAGGAGAGTAACACACTGTAGGAGAGTAACACACTGTAGGAGAGTAACACACTGTAGGAGAGTAACACACTGTAGGAGAGTAACACACTGGGGAAATAACACACTGTAGGAGAGAAACACACTGTAGGAGTAACACACTGTAGGAGAGTAACACACTGTAGGAGAGTAACACACTGTAGGAGAGTAACACACTGTAGGAGAGTAACACACTGTGAGAATAACACACTGTAGGAGAGAAACACACTGTAGGAGAGTAACACACTGTGGAGAGTAACACACTGTAAGACAGTAACACACTGTAGGACAGTAACACACTGTAGGAGAGTAACACACTGTAGGAGAGTAACACTGTAGGAGAGTAACACACTGTGGGAGAGTAACACACTGTAGGACAGTAACACACTGTAGGACAGTAACACACTGTAGGACAGTAACACACTGTAGGACAGTAACACACTGTAGGACAGTAACACACTGTAGGACAGTAACACACTGTAGGAGAGTAACACACTGTAGGAGAGTAACACACTGTAGGACAGTAACACACTGTAGGAGAGTAACACACTGTAGGACAGTAACATACTGTAGGAGAGTAACACACTGTAGGACAGTAACACACTGTAGGAGAGAAACACACTGTAGGAGAGTAACACACTGTAGGAGAGTAACACACTGTAGGACAGTAACACACTGTAGGAGAGAAACACAGTGTAGGCGAGTAACACACTGTAGGAGAGTAACACACTGTAGGAGAGTAACACACTGAGAGAATAACACACTGTAGGAGAGAAACACACTGTAGGAAAGTAACACTGTAAGAGAGTAACACACTGTGGGAGAGTAACACACTGTAGGACAGTAACACAATGTAGGAGAATAACACACTGTAGGACAGTAACACACTGTAGGACAGTAACACACTGTAGGAGAGTAACACACTGTAGGAGAGTAACACACTGTAGGAGAGTAACACACTGTAGGAGAGTAACACACTGTAGGAGAGTAACACACTGTAGGAGAGTAACACACTGTAGGAGAGTAACACACTGTAGGAGAGTAACACACTGGAGAATAACACACTGTAGGAGAGTAACACACTGTAGGAGAGTAACACTGTAAGAGAGTAACACACTGTGGAGAGTAACACACTGTAGGACAGTAACACACTGTAGGACAGTAACACACTGTAGGACAGTAACACACTGTAGGAGAGTAACACACTGTAGGAGAGTAACACTGTAAGAGAGTAACACACTGTGGGAGAGTAACACACTGTAGGACAGTAACACACTTGTAGGACAGTAACACACTGTAGGACAGTAACACACTGTAGGACAGTAACACACTGTAGGACAGTAACACACTGTAGGAGAGTAACACACTGTAGGAGAGTAACACACTGTAGGAGAGTAACACACTGTAGGAGAGTAACACACTGTAGGAGAGTAACACACTGTAGGAGAGTAACACACTGTAGGACAGTAACACACTGTAGGAGAGTAACACACTGTAGGAGAGTAACACACTGTAGGAGAGTAACACACTGTAGGAGAGTAACACACTGTAGGAGAGTAACACACTGTAGGACAGTAACACACTGTAGGAGAGTAACACACTGTAGGACAGTAACACACTGTAGGAGAGTAACACACTGTAGGACAGTAACACACTGTAGGAGAGTAACACACTGAAGGGCAGTAACACACTGTAGGACAGTAACACACTGTAGGAGAATAACACACTGTAGGAGAGTAACACACTGTAGGACAGTAACACACTGTAGGACAGTAACACACTGTAGGACAGTAACACACTGTAGGACAGTAACACACTGTAGGAGAGTAACACACTGTAGGAGAGTAACACACTGTAGGAGAGTAACACACTGTAGGACAGTAACACACTGTAGGAGAGTAACACACTGTAGGAGAGTAACACACTGTAGGAGAGTAACACACTGTAGGAGAGTAACACACTGTAGGAGAGTAACACACTGTAGGACAGTAACACACTGTAGGAGAGTAACACACTGTAGGACAGTAACACACTGTAGGACAGTAACACACTGTAGGAGAGTAACACACTGTAGGACAGTAACACACTGTAGGAGAGTAACACACTGTAGGAGAGTAACACACTGTAGGACAGTAACACACTGTAGGACAGTAACACACTGTAGGACAGTAACACATGTAGGACAGTAACACACTGTAGGACAGTAACACACTGTAGGAGAGTAACACACTGTAGGAGAGTAACACACTATAGGAGAGTAACACACTGTAGGAGAGTAACACACTGTAGGAGAGTAACACACTGTAGGAGAGTAACACACTGTAGGAGAGTAACACACTGTAGGACAGTAACACACTGTAGGAGAGTAACACACTGTAGGAGAGTAACACACTGTAGGACAGTAACACCCTGTAGGAGAATAACACACTGTAGGAGAGTAACACACTGTAGGAGAGTAACACACTGTAGGACAGTAACACACTGTAGGAGAGTAACACACTGTAGGGCAGTAACACACTGTAGGAGAGTAACACACTGTAGGACAGTAACACACTGTAGGAGAGTAACACACTGTAGGACAGTAACACACTGTAGGAGAGTAACACACTGTAGGAGAGTAACACACTGTAGGACAGTAACACACTGTAGGACAGTAACACACTGTAGGAGAGTAACACACTGTAGGACAGTAACACACTGTAGGAGAGTAACACACTGAAGGGCAGTAACACACTGTAGGACAGTAACACACTGTAGGAGAGTAACACACTGTAGGAGAGTAACACACTGTAGGAGAGTAACACACTGTAGGACAGTAACACACTGTAGGACAGTAACACACTGTAGGACAGTAACACACTGTAGGACAGTAACACACTGTAGGACAGTAACACACTGTAGGAGAATAACACACTGTAGGAGAGTAACACACTGTAGGAGAGTAACACACTGTAGGACAGTAACACACTGTAGGAGAGTAACACACTGTAGGAGAGTAACACACTGTAGGAGAGTAACACACTGTAGGACAGTAACACACTGTAGGACAGTAACACACTGTAGGAGAGTAACACACTGTAGGAGAGTAACACACTGTAGGACAGTAACACACTGTAGGAGAGTAACACACTGTAGGAGAGTAACACACTGTAGGAGAGTAACACACTGTAGGAGAGTAACACACTGTAGGAGAGTAACACACTGTAGGAGAGTAACACACTGTAGGAGAGTAACACACTGTAGGACAGTAACACACTGTAGGAGAGTAACACACTGTAGGACAGTAACACACTGTAGGAGAGTAACACACTGTTGGAGAGTAACACACTGTAGGAGAGTAACACACTGTAGGAGAGTAACACACTGTAGGACAGTAACACACTGTAGGACAGTAACACACTGTAGGAGAGTAACACACTGTAGGACAGTAACACACTGTAGGACAGTAACACACTGTAGGAGAGTAACACACTGTAGGACAGTAACACACTGTAGGAGAGTAACACACTGCATGAGAATAACACACTATATGAGAGTATTGCGCATAGGGAGAGTAAATCACTGTAGAAGAGTAACACATTGTAGGAGAGTAACACACTGTAGGAGAGTAACACACTGTAGGAGAGAAACACACTGTAGGAGAGAAACACACTGTAGGACAGTAACACACTGTAGGACCGTAACACACTGTAGGACAGTAACACACTGTAGGAGAGTAACACATTGTTTGATAGTAACACACTTCACGAGAGTAACACACTGTTGGAGGGTATTGAACTTTTGGCGAGTAACTCACTGTTGAAAGGTAACACAGTGTAGGAGAGCAACACTGAAGGATAGAAACACACTGTAGGAGAGTAACACGGATCAGAGGAAACATGGAGAGCTAATCTATTGGAGGTGGCAAGAAAAAAACGTTTTTAGTCAGAATGTCTGGGAACACACAAGAATGAGGGGAAATGATGAACCAGCGAGTCTCTACCTAGTCTTCACTCTGAATTACTCCGACATAAGGGAATTCGGCTTCGAGGCCTCAGTAGGAATGGGCGATCACAGTGTAGTGATATTTGAGTATCTGGTCGAAGAAGGGTTTATGTTCTCATTTACCTGCCCGCCTATTGGTTTCAAGGAAGGGACCTGAAAACAAAAGATGGGTATTCTGTAAGGGAAACTACGTGGCGATAAGAATATTCCTAACTGATGGGAAACAGAGCTCAGGAAAAAGTCGGCTCAAAACATTATGGAATACATCACGCAGAAGTGTAAGGAGGCAGCAGACAAGTTTATCCCGGATTAAAAGAGGAAAAATTATATTCACGTGTGAAACCCATGGTTTAATCTGAGATGTATGCTGGCAAAGAAACTTAGTAAAAGAGCGTGGAGAAACTATAAAAATAACAGGACACTTGAGAGCAGAGAACCGGAGTGCTCGGAATGAATACGTTAGGGTGACAAGAGAGGCAGAAGTCAATACGAAAAAGCATAGCAAGCAAGGCAAAGACTCAACCAAAATTGCTGCACAGCCACATCAGGATAACAACAGTGAAGGAACAGGTAATGAAACCGAGGACAGGGGCAGACAGAATGATTACAAACGAGAAGTGTGTGAGGAACTCAATAAGAAATTCCAGGGGTTCTTCACATTAGAGAAAGGAGAAGTTTCAGAAATAAGAGAAGGAAGTTAGCCAGGCACCAATAGAGGAGTTTGGGATTACCAGTAAGGATGTAAGGAATTTTTGCTAGAGTTGGATGTAACAAAAGCTATAGGCCCAGATGGAATATCACCATGGATACTAAAGGAAGGAGCAGAAACACTGTGCCTGCTACTCTCCATGGTGTATAATATATCACTGGTCACAGGTGAACTGCCAAACATTCGGAAGATGGCAAATGTAGTCCCGATATACAAGAAAGAAGACAGACAGGAGGCACTGAACTACAGGCCAGTGCCCCTAACTTGTATACCATGCAAGTTGCTGGAAAAGATTGAGCGAAAAAAACTAATGGAACATCTGGAGCAAACTTCGTGACAACACCAACATGGGTTCAGGGATGGCAAGTCTTGCCTCACAGGATTAATTGAATTCTTCGATCAGGCAACAAAAATCAGGCAAGAAAGAGAAGGGTGGACACTGCATATTTTTGGATTGCCAGAAAGCCTTTGACAGTATCACACAAGAGACTAGTGAAAAAGCTGGAGATGCAGGCAGGAGTGAAAGAGAAGATACTCCGTTTGATAAGGGAGTACTTAAGTAACAGAAGACAGCGAGTCACTGTGAGGGGTGAGGCCTAAGATTGGCGAGGCGTCACCAGTGGAGCCACGCAGGGCTCGGTCCTTGGGCCTGTACTGTTTCTGATATATGTAAATGATGTCCCAGAGGGAATAGAAACGCTACTCATTATTTGCCGATGATGCAAAAATTATGAGGAGGATTATGACGGAGGTATATAGTTTGAGGCTACAAGATGACCAAGACAAACTAAGTGAATCATCCAACAAATGGCTACTAAAGTTCAACCCGAGAAAATGTAAGGTAATGAAACTAGGCGGAGGAAACAGGGATCTAGACACAGGATACCGAATAGGAGGTCAAGTTCGTGAAACGGACAGAGAGAAAGATCTAGGAATTGATATCACACCAAACCTATCTCCTGAAGCATACATTAAAGGAATAAACTCTGGCGTATGCAAGGCTGGCTAACATCAGAACCGTCTTCAGGAACCTACGTAAGGAATCATTCAGAACCGTGTATACCACATATGTAAGATCAATCCTAAGTATGCAGTCCCAGCATGGAGCCCATACCTTGTCAAGCACAAGGCGAAGATTGAAGAAGTTCAGAGGTATGCCATTAGGCTAGTCCCAGAACCAAGAGTCATGAGTTACGAAGAAAAGCTGCGTGAAATGTACCACACGACACTGGAAGAGAGAAGAGCAAGGGAAAACATGATCATTACCTACAAAATTCCAAGATGAATGGACAGGGTAGTTAAACTAACACGGGTGGTACGCGAACAAGGGGACACAGATGGAAACCGAGTACCCAAATGAGCCACAGGGACGTCAGTAAGAACTTTTTCAGTGTGGGACGGGAAAATGTAGGAGTATAGATGTTCGGCAGTCCTCCTAATGGCTGGTGTCAATGCTTATCACATTTACAAAAAAAAAAAAAAAAAGAGACTGCTTGGCTGTTGTCTGTGGTAAAGTAAGGGAAGACACACAAAACACATAGTATGAACAATGAAACTTTAATTAACTGGAAAGCAAATTAATAACAAAGACAATCCCTTGGCTATGTACATTGCAAACAAACAAGTCAAAAAATATAATATAAAGAATGAAGAATAGGGATAATTTACTCTAGGAATAACATAAAGACAAAAATGAAATAAAGGTGCTGAGAATATGGGCGCTAGCTGAGAACCTCCACCAATAAACAGGACGTATATCAATTGGTTATTCACAGCTTGAGAGCACAAGGACATTCTGACTTCAATGGCTGGATCAAGCCCAGACATCGACTCAGGTAGAGGGCACTGAGGTGCAGAGGTGCAGGTGTGCAGTCAGCTGGTCACCAATCAGAAGCAGGTAGGCTGGGAATGGTTGTTTGCTGGTTGACGATGGACGAGCCGGTGTGGAGGAAGTGTGGAGTTAAGGGTACGTTTTGCCTCCTGGTCAAAACGTTTTGTGCTACTGGTAGACGTATCTTGAAGGTAGCATCTTATTCTTGTATATATGTAAGTAACTTTATATAGGGAAGAGCAGGCTCAATCTCTTGAAAGAGATTATCGTCGCAACTCTCCACCGAAGCCTGCTCTAACGGGTGAAGTTACTTCTTCAGGTGGTTTGGTAGGTAGGTTTAGCTGCCTCTACCTCAGACTCTGGAGAGGGCGTCTGCTATGATGTTGTCAGAACCCTTGATGTAGAAGATCTCCAGATTGAAATTCTGCAGATATAAAGACCATTGTAGAAGTCGTTGATTGTTGAATTGGGCTTGCTGCAAGAAGCGTAGAGGATTGTGGTCCGAGTAGATGGTGGTAGACCGAGCACCTTGTAGGTACGATGCAAAGTGTTGTAAATTCAGGTCGATGGAGAATAGCTCCTTTTCGATAGTGCTGTAATTCTTCTGGTGTGGTTTTAACTTAGCTGTAGTAGGTAACAGGTAGAACCTCCTCGCCTCGTTGTTGCATCAGGACCCCCCCGATGCCGGTACCACTGGCGTCGACATGGAGGATGAAAGGCTTCGTGATATCTGGCGAAGCGAGAATAGGATTAGAACAGAGCAGAGATTTAAGTTGTTCAAAAGCAATGGTTTGCTGAATGGTCCAATGATACCGTTGTTTGGGGCTGGTTAAAGTGATCAATGGTGTCGCTACCATACTAAAATTCTTCACAAACCTATGGTAGCAGGAGGCAAGACCAAGGAAGCACAGGAGCTGCTTTCTGGTGGTAGGCTGTGGGTAATGCTGAATGGCGTGAGTGTGTATGTTTAACGGAGCTAGGCTGACACTATCACATGACCAAGATAACGCACTTTATCTTTAGCAAAGGTGGACTTGCTTTGACTACCACGTTGTGATAAGACTATCATGTTGTGAGAAGACTACCATGTTGTGAGATGACAACCACGTTGTGATAAGACTACCATGTTGTGAGAAGACTATCATGTTGTGAGAAGACTACCACGTTGTGATAAGACTATCATGTTGTGAGAAGACTATCATGTTGTGAGAAGACTATCATGTTGTGAGAAGACTATCATGTTGTGAGAAGACTACCACGTTGTGATAAGACTATCATGTTGTGAGAAGACTACCACGTTGGGAGAAGACTATCATGTTGTGAGAAGACTACCATGTTGTGAGAAGACTACCACGTTGGGAGAAGACTATCATGTTGTGAGAAGACTACCATGTTGGGAGAAGACTACCATGTTGTGAGAAGACTACCATGTTGGGAGAAGACTACCACGTTGTGAGAAGACTACCATGTTGAGAGAAGACTACCATTTTGTGAGAAGACTACCACGTTGTGAGAAGACTACCATTTTGTGAGAAGACTACCATGTTGTAAGAAGACTACCATGTTGGGAGAAGACTACCATGTTGAGAGAAGACAACCATTTTGTGAGAAGACTACCATGTTGTGAGAAGACTACCATTTTGTGAGAAGACTACCACGTTGTGAGAAGACTACCATGTTGTGAGAAGACTACCATGTTGTGAGAAGACTACCATTTTGCGAGAAGACTACCACGTTGTGAGAAGACTACCATTTTGTGAGAAGACTACCATGTTGTGAGAAGACTACCATTTTGTGAGAAGACTACCATGTTGTGAGAAGACTACCATTTTGTGAGAAGACTACCATAATGTGAGAAGGGAGAAAAAGATGGAAGATGGAAAAAAGGAGCCAAGTTGATGGTAAAGGACCGAACATTCAGGGAGGTGTCATGCTCAGACTGTCAAGGATTCAAATACAGCAGAGAAATACAATCCAGCATAAAATGACAGACAGGTGTCATGTATTGTATCACTAATACAAAAGAACATTTATTTCTATACGGGATAGAACTGCTTCATTTTCGAATTTGAAAAAGTCGTATTCATAGGGGAACTTAAGTCATAGCAGGATAAATTCGGAGCATAAGAAACCACTCAGATGAACTAATAGAAGGAGAGTATTGCACTCTGGGAGAGTATTGCACTCTGGGAGAGTATTGCACTCTGGGAGAGTATTGCACTCTGGGAGAGTATTGCACTCTGGGAGAGTATTGCACTCTGGGAGAGTATTGCACTCTGGGAGAGTATTGCACTCTGGGAGAGTATTGCACTCTGGGAGAGTAATGCACTCTGGGAGAGTATTGCACTCTGGGAGAGTATTGCACTCTGGGAGAGTATTGCACTCTGGGAGAGTATTGCACTCTGAGAGAGTATTGCACTCTGGGAGAGTATTGCACTCTGGGAGAGTATTGCACTCTGGGAGAGTATTGCACTCTGGGAGAGTATTGCACTCTGGGAGAGTATTGCACTCTGGGAGAGTATTGCACTCTGGGAGAGTATTGCACTCTGGGAGAGTATTGCACTCTGGGAGAGTATTGCACTCTGGGAGAGTATTGCACTCTGGGAGAGTATTGCACTCTGGGAGAGTATTGCACTCTGGGAGAGTATTGCACTCTGGGAGAGTATTGCACTCTGGGAGAGTATTGCACTCTGGGAGAGTATTGCACTCTGGGAGAGTATTGCACTCTGGGAGAGTATTGCACTCTGGGAGAGTATTGCACTCTGGGAGAGTATTGCACTCTGGGAGAGTATTGCACTCTGAGAGAGTATTGCACTCTGGGAGAGTATTGCACTCTGAGAGAGTATTGCACTCTGGGAGAGTATTGCACTCTGAGAGAGTATTGCACTCTGGGAGAGTATTGCACTCTGGGAGAGTATTGCACTCTGGGAGAGTATTGCACTCTGGGAGAGTATTGCACTCTGGGAGAGTATTGCACTCTGGGAGAGTATTGCACTCTGGGAGAGTATTGCACTCTGGGAGAGTATTGCACTCTGGGAGAGTATTGCACTCTGAGAGAGTATTGCACTCTGGGAGAGTATTGCACTCTGGGAGAGTATTGCACTCTGGGAGAGTATTGCACTCTGGGAGAGTATTGCACTCTGGGAGAGTATTGCACTCTGGGAGAGTATTGCACTCTGGGAGAGTATTGCACTCTGGGAGAGTATTGCACTCTGAGAGAGTATTGCACTCTGGGAGAGTATTGCACTCTGGGAGAGTATTGCACTCTTGGAGAGTATTGCACTCTGGGAGAGTATTGCACTCTGAGAGAGCAGTACTCTCCTACAGTAACACACTGTAGGAGAGTAACACACTGTTGGAGAGTAACACACTGTAGGAGAGTATCACACTGTAGGAGAGTAACACACTGTAGAGAGTAACACACTGTGGGAGAGTAACACACTGTAGGAGAGTAACACACTGTGGAGAGTAACACACTGTGGGAGAGTAACACACTGTAGGACAGTAACACACTGTAGGAGAGTAACACACTGTAGGAGAGTAACACACTGTAGGAGAGTAACACACTGTAGGAGAGTAACACACTGTAGGAGAGTAACACACTGTAGGAGAGTAACACACTGTAGGAGAGTAACACACTGTGGGAGAGTAACACACTGTAGGAGAGTAACACACTGTAGGAGAGTAACACACTGTAGGAGAGTAACACACTGTAGGAGAGTAACACACTGTAGGAGAGTAACACACTGTAGGACAGTAACACACTGTAGGAGAGTAACACACTGTAGGAGAGTAACACACTGTAGGAGAGTAACACACTGTAGGACAGTAACACACTGTAGGACAGTAACACACTGTAGGAGAGTAACACACTGTAGGAGAGTAACACACTGTCGGACAGTAACACACTGTAGGAGAGTAACACACTGTAGGAGAGTAACACACTGTAGGACAGTAACACACTGTAGGAGAGTAACACACTATAGGAGAGTAAGACACTGTAGGAGAGTAACACACTGTAGGAGAGTAACACACTGTAGGAAAGTAACAAACTGTGGGAGAGTATTAAAGTGTAGTAGAGTAACACACTTTGGGAGAGTAACACACTGTAGGACAGTAACAAACTGTAGGAGAGTAACACACTGTAGGACAGTAACACACTGTAGGAGAGTAACACACTGTAGGAGAGTAACACACTGTAGGACAGTAACACACTGTAGGACAGTAACACACTGTAGGACAGTAACACACTGTAGGACAGTAACACACTGTAGGACAGTAACACACTGTAGGAGAGTAACAAACTGTAGGAGAGTAACACACTGTAGGACAGTAACAAACTGTAGGAGAGTAACACACTGTAGGAGAGTAACACACTGTAGGAGAGTAAGACACTGTAGGAGAGTAACACACTGTAGGAGAGTAACACACTGTAGGAAAGTAACAAACTGTGGGAGAGTATTAAAGTGTAGTAGAGTAACACACTTTGGGAGAGTAACACACTGTAGGACAGTAACAAACTGTAGGAGAGTAACACACTGTAGGAAAGTAACAAACTGTGGGAGAGTATTAAAGTGTAGTAGAGTAACACACTTGGGAGAGTAACACACTGTAGGACAGTAACAAACTGTAGGAGAGTAACACACTGTAGGACAGTAACACACTGTAGGAGAGTAACACACTGTAGGAGAGTAACACACTGTAGGACAGTAACACACTGTAGGACAGTAACACACTGTAGGACAGTAACACACTGTACGACAGTAACACACTGTAGGACAGTAACACACTGTAGGAGAGTAACAAACTGTAGGAGAGTAACACACTGTAGGACAGTAACACACTGTAGGAGAGTAACACACTGTAGGAGAGTAACACACTGTAGGAGAGTAACACACTGTAGGAGAGTAACACACTGTAGGAGAGTAACACACTGTAGGAGAGTAACACACTGTAGGAGAGTAACACACTGTAGGAGAGTAAACACACTGTAGGAGAGTAACACACTGTAGGAGAGTAACACACTGTAGGAGAGTAACACACTGTAGGAGAGTAACACACTGTAGGAGAGTAACACACTGTGAGGAATAACACACTGTAGGAGAGTAACACACTGTAGGAGAGTAACACTGTAGAGAGTAACACACTGTAGGAGAGTAACACACTGTAGGACAGTAACACACTGTAGGACAGTAACACACTGTAGGAGAGTAACACACTGTAGGAGAGTAACACTGTAGAGAGTAACACACTGTGGGAGAGTAACACACTGTAGGACAGTAACACACTGTAGGACAGTAACACACTGTAGGACAGTAACACACTGTAGGACAGTAACACACTGTAGGACAGTAACACACTGTAGGACAGTAACACACTGTAGGAGAGTAACACACTGTAGGACAGTAACACACTGTAGGAGAGTAACACACTGTAGGACAGTAACACACTGTAGGAGAGTATTGCACTAGGGAGAGTAAAACACTGTAGGAGAGAAACACATGTAGGAGAGTAACACACTGTAGGAGAGTAACACACTGTAGGAGAGAAACACACTGTAGGAGAGTAACACTGTAGGAGAGTAACACACTGTAGGACAGTAACACACTGTAGGACAGTAACACACTGTAGGACAGTAACACACTGTAGGAGAGTAACACACTGTAGGAGAGTAACACTGTAAGAGAGTAACACACTGTGGGAGAGTAACACACTGTAGGACAGTAACACACTGTAGGACAGTAACACACTGTAGGACAGTAACACACTGTAGGACAGTAACACACTGTAGGACAGTAACACACTGTAGGACAGTAACACACTGTAGGAGAGTAACACACTGTAGGACAGTAACACACTGTAGGAGAGTAACACACTGTAGGACAGTAACACACTGTAGGACAGTAACACACTGTAGGAGAGAAACACACTGTAGGAGAGTAACACACTGTAGGAGAGTAACACACTGTAGGACAGTAACACACTGTAGGAGAGAAACACAGTGTAGGCGAGTAACACACTGTAGGAGAGTAACACACTGTAGCAGAGTAACACACTGGGAGAATAACTCACTGTAGGAGAGAAACACACTGTAGGAAAGTAACACTGTAGGAGAGTAACACACTGTGGGAGAGTAACACACTGTAGGACAGTAACACAATGTAGGAGAATAACACACTGTAGGACAGTAACACACTGTAGGACAGTAACACACTGTAGGAGAGTAACACACTGTAGGAGAGTAACACACTGTAGGAGAGTAACACACTGTAGGAGAGTAACACACTGTAGGAGAGTAACACACTGTAGGAGAGTAACACACTGTAGGAGAGTAATACACTGTAGGAGAGTAACACACTGTAGGAGAGTAACACACTGTAGGAGAGTAACACACTGGGAGAATAACTCACTGTAGGAGAGAAACACACTGTAGGAGAGTAACACTGTAAGAGAGTAACACACTGTGGAGAGTAACACACTGTAGGACAGTAACACACTGTAGGAGAGTAACACACTGTAGGACAGTAACACACTGTAGGAGAGTAACACACTGTGAGAGTAACACACTGTAGGAGAGTAACACACTGTAGGAGAGTAACACACTGTAGGAGAGTAACACACTGTAGGAGAGTAACACACTGTAGGAGAGTAACACACTGTAGGAGAGTAACACACTGTGGAGAGTAAATCACTGTAGGAGAGTAACACCTGTAGGAGAGTAACACTGTAGGAGAGTAACACACTGTAGGAGAGAAAACACTGTAGGAGAGTAACACACTGTAGGACAGTAACACACTGTAGGACCGTAACACACTGTAGGACAGTAACACACTGTAGGAGAGTAACACATTGTGATAGTAACACACTTCACGAGAGTAACACACTGTTGGAGGTATTGAACTTTTGGCGAGTAACTCACTGTTGAAAGGTAACACAGTGTAGGAGAGCAACACTGAAGGATAGAACACACTGTAGGAGAGTAACACGGATCAGAGGAAACATGGAGAGCTAATCTATTGGAGGTGGCAAGAAAAAAAACGTTTTTAGTCAGAATGTCTGGGAACACACAAGAATGAGGGGAAATGATGAACCAGCGAGTCTCTACCTAGTCTTCACTCTGAATTACTCCGACATAAGGGAATTCGGCTTCGAGGCCTCAGTAGGAATGGGCGATCACAGTGTAGTGATATTTGAGTATCTGGTCGAAGAAGGGTTTATGTTCTCATTTACCTGCCCGCCTATTGGTTTCAAGGAAGGGACCTGAAAAAAAAGATGGGTATTCTGTAAGGGAAACTACGTGGCGATAAGAAATTCCTAACTGATGGGAAACAGAGCTCAGGAAAAAGTCGGCTCAAAACATTATGGAATACATCACGCAGAAGTGTAAGGAGGCAGCAGACAAGTTTATCCCGGATTAAAAGAGGAAAAATTATATTCACGTGTGAAACCCATGGTTTAATCTGAGATGTATGCTGGCAAAGAAACTTAGTAAAAGAGCGTGGAGAAACTATAAAAAACAGGACACTTGAGAGCAGAGAACCGGAGTGCTCGGAATGAATACGTTAGGGTGACAAGAGAGGCAGAAGTCAATACGAAAAAAAGCATAGCAAGCAAGGCAAAGACTCAACNAATCACTTGTGACACAAAAGATTACTGATGTGTGTATTTGTGTGGGTGATTAAATAGTATGTGTATGTATATATGTATACGTATGTATATGTACATGTATGCATAAGTATGTGTACATTAATAATTTTTTAACTAGCGTCAAAAGATTGATATTTGCTTAGCTAAACGAACTAGAGGGTTCAGTTCCTGAACCGGTTATGTGCATCTGTAATCCTTTTACACCCCGCCCACGGTGGGTATTATGGGGTGCATAATAAAGAAAGAAATGAATGGACCGAACCCCACAATTCATTTAGCTAAGCAAGATACAATCTTGATGAGCTAGTTACAAATTCACTATAAGTCGTCACATCATAATGGGTTCGAGATCGACCACAAGTAGTGCATTACATAATTTATCAGTATTGTGCAGCCTGTGATCCCCGCCTGGCTGGATACTGATACCTAGGTAGTTTTCATGTGTCCGGACACCGGCGATAGGGGTATTATTTATTTACTTAAGAGATATAATTTTTAAATGTTGTCACATTAACGGCTACATCTTCCTTTCTTCTGACATATAGATTTTTAAGATTAATTAAAATATATGGAAACTAATTATACAATTTATTGGCTGGTGTGCAGGGCTTCACACTCTCAGAGCTAGCCATCAAGTAACTATCAAAACGCATATATCTTCGTTTTCACTTCAGTTATATTTATGACAAGGATTTTAAATGTAGCCTATATTTCTACCTTTCTGATGACATAAATACTTTCGTTAATTACAATATCTAGATCAAACTAACATTGATTTTCAAAAGGTTGTATATTTTCCATCAATGGAGAGCATCAGTCAAGAAGCCTTCTTTAAATATAAATATCTTTCCTCACCCAATAAGATCTAATCTCTGAATAAAACGCAAAAAACGACTTGATTGTAACCTATCCACCGCTGCCCATTGGATGGGGGAGAGGGGGTTATGTGTAGGATAAACATATCAATTGTGACACTAGCCCTCCATATATGTCAGTTGCTTAAATTATAAACTGTACTTGTGGTCGGTCTCGAGCACATTGTTGATGTGACAATGTGCATTGACTTTTGTAACTAGCTTATCAAGATTATAACTTGCTTGGCTATATGAATTGTGGGGCTCAGTCCCTTAGCCCATTATGTGCCTCTGTAACACTCCACTATCGCCCATAGGATGGGTATGGGGTGCATAATAAATGAACTAAACTAAGCTCTGCCTTTTTGGTAACATATATAATTATAAGCTTTATTTGTGAATCTCAATTAATTAAACAATATATCACAGAGCTTGTAGGGTTCGGTGAGATGAGTGAAGAGACATGGGAGATTTTACATAAGTACAGTACATGGTAGTTTAAGTAGCGAACGCATGTCAACGAATAACGAGTATATATAGCAAAACTATTGTCCTATGAAGTCGATTTAACTTCCAAACATATATTTTTTAATAAATGTTAAATGTTTTCTGGCTAGTTATGTTAGGTTTTATTAAAAATACGTATTCTACTTGTTAACATTATAATTTAAATTTGTGATAATTTGTGCAGAGAAGTGCGACAACTGGATATGCCAACAAACACTTTCCAAACTTGGATAAGTCGCTCCACAACATTGACGCTTGGACCGTCGACTTCCTTTGATGCTACTTATTTACTTATTTCATAATGAAATTACATTAGTTTCGAGTAAATATATGTTTTCTCATGTTCTGCATACAGCACCCACATTATAGTGAGTAAATATACCATATTACTTCATTACTTAAATAATGCTAAGAGGGTTTGAGTAGCTTTGGGTCTTTAGTGGACAGAATCTCCAATAGATTGAGCGAGAGTCGCCCCATCTCTCTCGCCCAGCAAGAGTCGAAACTTATTAATTGATATATCTTTGTTCTCGAACATGATATATTTCATTTGGTGCAATCATAATAATGTTCATATCTCGGTTTTTCTGGAGGCATATAAGATTTTAGGCTTTATTAGCGTATCTTTGTTAATTATACAATATATCGGCAAGTATATTATATTATATATTATATATATTATTATATATTATATATATATATATATATATATATCGGCAAACAATACCCAAATTTGTAACAAATTAGATGACAAGTTCCTTGGCGTTCTCATTGACCACAAGCTGAATTTCCAGGGACACATTCTAAATATATCAAAAAAAGTTTCAAAAACTGTTGGCATTCTTTGTAAGATCAGATATTATGTACCCCGCCCTGCCCTGGTGACTCTCTATTACACCCTCATCTATCCATATCTCAACTATGGTATTTGTGCTTGGGGTTCTACTACCCAAAATCATTTACGTCCTCTAATTACTCAACACAAAGCTGCTATTAGGACAATATCCAACTCTGGCCCCAGACATCACTCGGTACCCCTACTCAAATCTCTGAATATGTTAGATATTAAGTCACTGCATATTCTCTCATGTGTATCATACATATATAAAACGCTGAACTGTAATGCCAATCCTGAACTCAAAAGCTTCATTGAAGGTTGTAACAGAACCCATGCATGAGCACCACACCAGAAATAAATACAGTTTTGATATTCCAAGAGTACGACTTAATCAAACTAGAAATGCTCTACAAATCAAGGGACCCAGAATGTGACCTCCCCAACCATGTTAAAGACTGTACCTCTCTCAACCAGTTTAAGATTAAAACTAAACACTACCTAATAAATTCCCTGTAACCTACCTTACCCCTCTATTGTCAACCCATGTCTGTTATTTTTTTTAATCAACGCTGTTTGTCAACCTTTTGTATTTGTGCTGCTTTTTCAGTCATGTTCCCCCTTTTTTTTATCTTTATTTGTATTTGATCTCAACACATTTTATTCTTTATGCTCAATTAGTATTAAGTTCTAGATATTAATGTTCTTCCTGCCCGAAACGCATTGCGTAATAGTGGCTTTAGGCATTGTATGTACTAGCTCTATCTATAATTCGATCCATTAATGTAACATCACTTGTATGTATGTACCTTACCTGAATAAACATATTTATTTATTTATTTAAGTGCGTAGGCGTCTGCACTCCATGCCCGACAAGCTACTGAGCGCTACTATAAAACATATGTATCTTCACTTGAGCTATAAATATGTCTATTGTAATATATTTAAAATAAAGCTCTTATTTATATAAGACCCTATACTCATCCTGTGGGCGGCAATGGACGCCATACACATCCAGTGGGTGTTATTGGACCCCATACTTATTCTATGGGTGGTTGGAGCCCCATACCCATCCTGTGGGCGATAGTGGACGCCATACTCATCCTGTGGGTGGTATTGGACCCCATACCCATCCTGTGGGTGTAAGCCCCATACCCATCCTGTCGGTGGTAGTGGACACCATACACATCCAGTGGATGGTATTGGACCCCATACCCTTCCTTTGGGTGGATGGTATTGGACCCCATACCCTTCCTTTGGGTGGATGTGATCCCCATACCCATCCTGTGGGTGGATGTGACCCCCACCCATCCTGCTGGTGGTATTGGACCCCCTTACCCACCTAACAGGTGGTAGTGGACCCTCTACCCATCCTATAGTTGATATAATAGACACCACACCATCCTGTTTGCAGTAGTTTACCCCATAGACAACATAACATTGTTTTCTGTTAGCGTTCCTACAGAACATTCTTTAAATGTTTTTAAGGCACAAACTATGGTATATAATATTGATTGGTGAAGCATTGTTATTCTATGTAATAATTTATAGTGCTTATTATAATTTACTAAGAACAACTAATATTTCTCAAAACAAAACTACGAGCCTTCAATAGGATGTAGCTGATCTGTAATATTCTAAGAGCATGGACAATAGTAGGTAAATTTCACACCCATGTGGGACCTGAAAACTTCAATTTTCATTATAATTGAACCAATCACGACTATTCTGCTATCTACGTTGATGGACGGGTACTGTGAGACGTAAATTGGTACGTGAGGAAGAGTTTGGGCCTTGGTAAAAAATGTAACTGGGAATATACCACATATGTACTAAATCACATTCAACATATAGACTTTAAGCATTAAGTCATATATGTGCTGTCTTGTGTGAGGACGGGTTGCATATATATATCAGCGTCGGTGGCTATGTAGATAGCACGCTGGACATGTGATCCTATGGCCCAGGTTCGATTCCCGGCGCCGGTGAGAAACGATGGGCAAAGTTTCTTTCACCCTGATGCCACTGTTTCCTAGCAGTAAATAGGTACTTGGGAGTTAGTCAGCGTCCAGACGGGATCTCGCCATGGGTACTGAAAGAGTGTGCAGAGGCACTTTGCTTGCCACTTTTCATAGTGTATAGTAGGTCACTCTGGAGACGGGAGAGCTATCAAAAATATGGAAGACGGCGAATGTGGTTCCAATATACAGAAAGGGCGACAGACAAGAGGCACTGAACTACAGGCCAGTGTTCTTGACTTGTATACCATGCAAGGTGATGAAGAAATCGTGAGAAAAACCTGGTAACACATCTGGAGAGAAAGTCTTCATGACAAATCACCAACATGGTTCAGGGAGGGTAAATCTTACCTGACGGGCTTAATAGAATTCTACGACCAGGTGACAAAATTAAGCAGGAAAGAAAAGGCTGGCGGACTGCATTTTCTTGGATTGTCGGAAAGCCTTTGACACAGTACCGCAAACGAGGCTCGTACATAAGCTGGAGAGAAGGCCAGTGTAGCGGGGTAAGGTGCTGCAGTGGATAAGGGAGTACCTAAGCAATAGGAAGCAGAGAGTTACGTGAGGGGTGAGACCTCCGATTGGCGTGAAGTCACCAGTGGAGTCCCACAGGCTCTGTTCTCGGTCCCATCTTGTTTCTGATATAGGTAAATGATCTCCCGGAGGTCTAGATTCATTTCCTCTCATGTTTGCTGACTATGGCCAAATTATGAGAAGGATTAAGACAGAGAAGGACTGCTTGAGGCTTCAAGAAGACCTAGACAAGCTGAAAGAACGGTCGAGAGAATGGTCTGTTAGAGTTTAACTCAAGCAAAGTTAATGTAATGAAGATAGGTGTAGGAGCAGGAGGCAGATACACGGTATCATCTGAGAGATGAAATTCTTCAAGAGTCAGAAGAGAAAAAGACTTGGGGGGGTGATATCACGCTAGACCTGTCCCTTTCAGTCCATATCAAGAGGATAACATCAGCGGCATATGCCAGGCGGCCAATCATAAGAACA
>WNGS01163947.1:26364595-26375621 GCA_020271785.1 Procambarus virginalis
ACATAGAACAAAGGCACTGCAGAAGGCCTATTGGCCCATACGAGGCAGCTCCTATTTATAACCACCCAATCCCACTCATATACATGTCCAACCCATGCTTGAAACAATCGAGGGACCCCACCTCCACAATGTTACGCGGCAATTGGTTCCACAAATCAACAACCCTGTTACTGAACCAGTATTTACCCATCTTTCCTAAATCTAAACTTATCCAATTTATACCCATTGTTTCGCGTTCTGTCCTGTGTTGATACTTTCAATACCCTATTAATATCCCCTTTGTTATGTCCATTCATCCACTTGTAACCTCTATCATGTCACCCCTAACTCTTCGCCTTTCCAGTGAATGCAAATTAAGCTTTGTTAATCTTTCTTCATATGAAAGATTTCTAATTTGGGGAATTAACTTAGTCATCCTACGCTGGACACGTTCAAGTGAATTTATATCCATTCTATAATATGGCGACCAAAACTGAACTGCATAATCTAAATGGGGCCTAACCAGAGCAAGATATAGCTTGAGAACCACACCAGGTGTCTTGTTACTTACGCTGCGATTAATAAATCCGAGTGTCCTATTTGCCTTATTACGAACATTTATGCATTGATCCTTTTGTTTTAAATTCTTACTAATTATAACTCCCAGATCCCTTTCGCAATCCGACTTCGCAATCTCAACACCATCTAGCTCGTATCTTGTAACTCTATCATCATTACCTAGCTTCAGAACTTTACATTTATCAGCATTAAACTGCATCTGCCAGTCCTTTGACCATTTCAAAACCCTATCTAGATCAACTTGAAGTGATAGTGAGTCCTCCTCCGAATTAATTTCCCTACCGATTTTCGTATCATCGGCAAATTTGCAAATGTTGCTACTCAAACCTGAATCTAAATCATTTATATATATTATAAACAACAGAGGTCCCAAGACAGAGCCTTGAGGCACTCCACTTACAACATTTTCCCACTCTGACTTGACTCCATTTATACTAACTCTCTGTTTCCTTTGGTATAGCCATGCCCTAATCCAGCTTAATATAGCACCCCCAATACCATGAGCCTCTATCTTTTTAATCAGTCTTTCATGTGGCACTGTATCGAAAGCTTTGCTAAAGTCAAGGTACACAACATCACAATCCTTACCACTATCAACTGCCTCAACTATGCTAGAATAAAAGATAACAAATTTGTTAAACATGAACGGCCATTTATAAAACCATGTTGCGACTCAATTATTAATTTATGTTTTTCAAGATGAAGACGAATTTTATTTGCTATTATAGATTCGAGTAACTTTCCCACAATAGACGTTAAGCTAATTGGTCGATAGTTAGACGCAAGTGATCTATCTCCTTTCTTAAAAACTGGTATCACATTAGCAACTTTCCAAAACTCTGGCACTGTGCCTGACTCTATTGATTTATTAAATATGATTGACAGTGGGTCACAAAGCTCCTCTTTGCATTCTTTCAGCACTCTGGCAAACACTTCATCCGGCCCTGGGGATTTGTTTGGTTTGAGTTTTACTATTTGTTTAATAACATCCTCCCTGGTAACTGCTAAACTCGTCAACCTGTCCTCGTCCCCACCCACATAGACTTGTTGGGCTGAAGGCATATTGTTAAGTTCCTCTTTAGTAAATACAGATACAAAATATTTATTAAAAATACTACTCATCTCTTCATCACTATCTGTTATTTGACCTGTCTCAGTTTTTAATGGACCTATCCTTTCCCTAGTCTTAGTTCGATATAACTGAAAAAACCCTTTAGGATTTGTCTTTGCTTGCCCTGCTATACGAACTTCATAGTTTCTTTTTGCTTTCCTTATCTCTTTTTTAACATTTCTAACTAGTTGTACGAATTCCTGTTCTAAAGTGACCTCCCCATTTTTAATCCTCTTGTACCAAGCTCTCTTTTTACCTATAAGATTCTTCAAATTCTTTGTTATCCACTTTGGGTCATTAGTAATCGATCTATTCAATTTGTGTGGTATACTACGTTCCTGTGCTTTGTTTAGAATATTCTTAAATACGTTATAAATTGAATCTACATCGAAATCCCCATTTACATCACCCATCGCTGGGTTCATGTCTCGCTCCAAGACCGGCCCCCACCCCATACCCAAGACTTTCCAATCAATTTGACCCAAAAAATTTCTTAGGCTATTAAAATCAGCTTTTCGAAAATCTGGCACTTTAACAGAATTTTCTCCTACAGGTCTATTCCATTCTATGCCAAATCTGATTTCTTTGTGATCACTGTTCCCTAGCTCACTCCCTATTTCGATGTCATTAATTTGTGTTTCCCTGTTAGTTAACACTAAATCTAAAATATTATTTCCCGTGTTGGTTCCTTAATGTGTTGCGTAAGAAAGCAATCGTCAATTAATTCTAGAAAATCTTCTGCTTCACTATTCCCTGTTTTGTTCAACCAGTTTATTCCACTCAAATTAAAGTCACCCATGACATAAATACTGTTAGATCTAGATGCCCTAGATATTCATCCCATAGATGCTTTGCTTCCATTCTGTCTAAATTTGGTGGCCTATATATAACTCCAATTATAATATTATTTGCTTTTTCGTTTAATTCTATCCAAATAGTTTCTGTGTGTGGCTCAGTTTTGATTCCCTCTTTGAGACTACATTTCAAATTGTCCCTAACGTATATGGCTACTCCACCACCTCGTCTAATATATCTATCTGTGTGAAATAGTTTAAATCCATTTATTTGATATTCGGCTAATAGTTCTCTATTATCAACATTCATCCACGTTTCGGTAAGTGCAATAATATCTATTTTTTCTGTGCAGACAAGAGCATTTAATTCGTTAATTTTATTTCTTAGACTTCTACTGTTTGTGTAATATACCCTAAGTGAATTGTTATTTTGAGGCCCTTCTCTTTCCCTGATCATTTTGCCAATTCCTTTCTCCCGCAAACACATACTTTTATTACATCCTTCCTCCAAATCAATTCCCATACCTCTATCTACTAACAGTTTAAACCCAAACAAACACCTCTAACCACTTCTTCCAACGAGTTTGCAACAGCAACAACCCAGCTCTCGATAGATGCACCCCATCCCGAGCATACATTTCATTTCTTCCATAGAAGTGGTCCCAGTTGTCTATATAAGATATTGCATTAGATTTGCAATATCTTTCCAGCCTGCAATTGACACCAAGTGCCCTCGACATCCATTCATTTCCCACTCCCTTTCTTGGAAGAATGCCACATATGATCGGATTCCTCCCTTGCTCCTAACTAATTCTATTGCTGTCTTGAATTTCAGTATTAGTTCCTCACTTCTAACTCTCCCAACATCATTACCCCCTACACTAATACAAATAATGGGTTTGCTCCCATTTCCCGTCATAATATCTTTCATGTTTCCAACAATATCACCAATACCAGCTCCCGGATAGCAAACCCTTAATCTGTTTCCTTTATCTCTGGCCTTTATCTCTAAATTGAATAACTCTGATAATAATGACCCGAAATTGAGTCAAAGGATCTGAAGAACATTATAGGTAGAAAAAGAGCTTGGTATAAAAGGATTTAGAATGGGGAAGTAAGTTTAGAAGAAGATTTGTGCAAATGGCTAGAAATGTAAAAAAAAAAGAGATAAGGAGGGCATAAGAAACTATGAAGTTCGCATAGCAGGACAAGCAAAGACAAATTCTAAAGTTTTTTTTTCAGTTATTTGAACAAAGATTAGGGAAAGGATAGGTCCATTTAAAAACTGCGACAGGTTAGATAACTGATAATGACGAAGAGATGAGTTGTATTTTTAATAATATTTTATCTCTGTATTTACTAGAGAAGGAACTTAACGTTATGCCTTCAGCCGAACAAGTTTATGTGGGTGGGGAAGAGGACAGGGTGACTAGTTTAGCAGTGTACAGTTATTAAACAAATAGAGAAATTCATGCCAAACAAATCCCCAAGGCTGGACGAAGTGTTTGCCAGGGTGCCTAAAGAATGCAAAGAGAGTAGCTTTAGAGCCATCGTCTATCATCTACATAAATATAAATGGAAACGTTCGTTTGTGCATAACCGCTAATCTCCGACAGTTCTTCACCGATTGCTATGAAATTTTCACACAACGTTCCATTCGCATCCGAGTAGATTTTTATATACATACTATATAGATGTCACGTCTGTGACGGTAAAAAAAAAAAATGCTTTTTCTGAAAATTTTTATTTTTCATGTGTTTTTTATGTGAGGGAAATCTTCGAAACCTCTTTACCGATTGCTTTGCAATTTTGACACAACGTTTCATTCGAATAGGTGAGCCTTTATTTTATATCTACTATATACATGCCTCACCTGTGAAAGGAAAAAACATTTTTTTTTTAAACAGCGTCATCTGTTGGACATAAGAGCAACACAGGCTGTAATCTCTGAAAGTTCTTCACTGATTGCTTTGAAATTTTGACACAACATTGCATTCGAATAGGCGCGTCTTTTTATATACCTACTATATATATATACCACCCCTGTGACAGGTAAAAACATGCGTTTTTTAAAAACAGAGCCATCTGTTGCACATAATAGTATCATGCACGCTATACTAAATATGTTACAAATTCCATTTCCATGTTTCCGATTGCATTGATAAATTATATTTTCATAGATATCGATTTATTTAATTTTTTATTGAATTATTTTGTGACGTGTTGGAATTGAGCTGTGTTGTTTACCTTACCATTCATTTCGTAAGTATAAGTAAAGATGCCACACCTGTGACAGGTAAAACTATGGTTTTCTTGAAAAACAGTGCCATGTGTTGCATGTAAGAGCAACACACATGTTATACTAAATATATGACCATTTCAAGGTTTTTGATTGCATTGATAAATTTAATTTTCATAGATTTTTATTTATTTTCATTTTGATTTAATTATTTTGTGTGAATTGCATTGGAATTGAGCTGTGTTGTTTACCATACCATTCATTTTGTCAGTATAGTTTATTTTTTTTTTACTTTATAATTTTTAATTAATTTTTTAAGTGTTTTTCTTATATTTCAGTGATGGGAACATCAGATCACTTGAAGTTCCCAATTTTCTGATGGGAATATCACACCATTTGGGAAGGCATCGGACGAGGGAGTGGGGAATGGTGGGAGTGACGAGGGGGACAGAAGTAAGGGGAGGACGAGGGAACAAGGAAGGGGTAATAGTGGGGAAGGACGAGGGGACAGGGAAGTTTGGGATGGTGGGGAGGACAAAGGGACAGTGGAGTAGGGCATGGTGGGAAGGAAGAGGGTAATGTGGAGTGGGGAATGGTAGGGAGAACGAGGGATGGTGGAGTGGGGAATGGTTGGGAAGCCGAGGAGACTGGTGAGGGGGAAATGGTGGGGAGGACTGGGAGACAAGGAAGGTTGCTGTGGCTCAGCAACGCACATGCTTTGCTGAGCCAAAGCAATGCGTGGCCGGGTACTGCTAGTATTTAATAAATCATTTGAGTCAGGCAGAGTGCCATAGTCGTGGAAGGTTGCTAACGTGGAACCAATTTTCAAGAAAGGAGATAGATAACTTTCGTCGAATTATAGCCCAATTAGCAGTAACGTCTAGTTTGAGAAAGTAACTTGAATCGATAATAGCAAATACCATTCGTCATCATCTTGCAAAACATAAATTAATAAATGATACAAACAAGGTTTTACGAATGGCAGTTCAAATTTAACAAATTTGCTATCAATTTATTCCAGCATAGTTGAGGCAATGGATAGTGGTAAGGTGTGTGATGTTTTCTTCCTTGACTTAAGCAAAGCTTTTGATACACTGCCACATGAAAAACTGATTAAAAAGATAAAAGCTCACGGTATTGGGGATGCTATATTAAGTTGGATTAGGGCATGCCTATACGAAAGGAAACAGAGAGTTAGTATAAATGGGATTAAGTCAGAGTGGGAAAATGTTGTAAGTGGAGTGCCTCAAGGCTTTGTCTTGGGACCTCTGTTATTCATAATATATATAAATGATTTAGATTCAGGTTTGAGCAGCTATATTTGCAAATTTACCGATGATACAAAAATCTGGAGGGAAATAAACTTGGAAAGAGACTCTTCATCACTTCAAGACGATCTAAATAGGGTTTTTAAAATGGTCAAAATATTGTCAGATGCAATTTAATGCTGACAAATGTAAGGATTTAAGGCTAGGTTATGATTATATAGTTACAAGATACGAGGTAGATGGAGTTGAGATTGCGACGTCGGATTGCAAAAAGGATCTGGGGGTTATGATTGGTAAGAATTTAAAACCAAAAAATCAATGCATAAATGTTTGTAATTAGGCAAATTTGACACTGGGATTTATTAAGCGTTATAATCGAAGCGTTATTAATAAGACACCTGGTGTTGTTCTTCAGTACCACCGCCGTACTGTAGATATATAAATTTGCTAGAACGCATCCAGCGGAGGATGACAAAGTTAATCCCCAAAATTAGAATCCTATCATATGAAGAAAGATTGACAAAGCTTAAATTCCATTGTCTACAAAGGCGAAGAATTAGGGGTGACATGACAAAAGTGTTCAAGTGGATGAATGGCCATAACATAGGGGATATTAATATGGTATTCAAATTATCAACACAAGGCCGAACTTGAAACACTTGGCATAAATTGGATAAATTTAGTCTTAGGAAAGACCTGGGTAAATTCTGGTTAAGTAACAGGGTTGTTGATTTGTGGAACCAATTACCACGTAGCATGGAGGAGGTGGGGTCCCATGATTGTTTCAAGCGTGGGTTGGACATTTATATGAGTGGGATTGGGTGGTTATAAATAGGAGCTGCCTTGAATGGGCCAATAGGCCTTCTGCAGTTATCTTTGTTCTGATGTTCTTATGTCCCCTCATACGACAGCCGTGTATAACCACCATAACACAGCTGCATATGGCTACCATAACACAGCTGTATATGACCACCATAACACAGCTGTATATGACCACCATAACACAGCTGTATATGACCACCATAACACAGCTGTATATGACCACCATAACACAGCTGTATATGACCACCATAACACAGCTGTATATGACCACCATAACACAGCTGTATATGACCACCATAACACAGCTGTATATGACCACCATAACACAGCTGTATATGGTTACCATAACTCAGCTGTATATGACCACCATAACACAGTTGTATATGACCACCATAACACAGTTGTATATGACCACCATAACACAGTTGTATATGACCACCATAACACAGCTGTATATGACCACCATAACTCAGTTGTATATGACCACCATAACACAGCTGTATATGACCACCATAACACAGCTGTATATGACCACCATAAGAACATAAGAACATAAGAACAAAGGTAACTGCAGAAGGTCCACTGGCCCATACGAGGCAGCTCTTATTTATAACCACCCAATCCCACTCATATACGTGTCCAACCCACGCTTGAAACAATCGAGGGATCCCACCTCCACCACGTTACGCGGTAATTGGTTCCACAAATCAACAACCCTGTTACCGAACCAGTATTTACCCAAGTCTTTCCTAAATCTAAACTTATCCAATTTATACCCATTGTTTTGTGTTCTGTCTTGTGTTGATACTTTTAATACCCTATTAATATCTCCTTTGTTATGTCCATTCATCCACTTGTAAACTTCTATCATGTCACCCCTAACTCTTCGCCTTTCCAGTGAATGCAATTTAAGCTTTATTAATCTTTCTTCATATGAAAGATTTCTAATTTGGGGAATTAACTTTGTCATCCTACGCTGGACACGTTCAAGTGAATTATTATCCATTCTATAGTACGGCGACCAAAACTGAACTGCATAATCCAAATGGGGCCTAACTAGAGCAAGATATAGCTGAAGAACCACACCAGGTGTCTTGTTGCTAACGCTTCGATTAATAAATTCCAGTGTCCTATTTGCCTTATTACGAACATTCATGCATTGATCCTTTTGTTTTAAATTCTTACTAATCATAACTCCTAGATCCCTTTCGCAATCCGACTTCGCAATCTCAACACCATCTAGCTCGTATCTTGTAACTCTATCATCATTACCTAGCCTCAAAACTTTACATTTATTAGCATTAAACTGCATCTGCCAGTCTTTTGACCATTTTAAAACCCTATTTAGATCAACTTGAAGTGATACCGAGTCTTCTTTCGTGTCAATTTCCATACCGATTTTTGTATCATCTGCAAATTTGCAAATGTTGCTACTCAAACCTGAATCTAAATCATTTATATATATTATAAACAACAGAGGTCCCAGGACAGAGCCTTGAGGCACTCCACTAACAACATTATCCCACTCTGACTTAACCCCATTTATACTAACTCTCTGTTTCCTTTGGAATAGCCATGCCCTAATCCAACTTAATATAGCACCCCCAATACCATGAGCCTCTATTTTTTTAATTAGTCTTTCATGTGGCACTGTATCAAAAGCTTTGCTAAAGTCAAGGTACACAACATCACAATCCTTACCACTATCAACTGCCTCAACTATGCTGGAATAAAAAGATAGCAAATTTGTTAAACATGAACGGCCATTTGTAAAACCATGTTGCGACTCATTTATTAATTTATGTTTTTCAAGATGAAGACGAATTGCATTTGCAATTATCGATTCAAGTAACTTTCCCACAATAGACGTTAGGCTAATTGGCCGATAGTTTGATGGAAGTGATCTATCTCCTTTCTTAAAAATTGGTACCACATTAGCTACCTTCCATGACTCTGGCACTCTGCCTAACTCTATTGATTTATTAAATATGGTTGACAGTGGCTCGGAAAGCTCCTCTTTGCATTCTTTAAGCACCCTGGCAAACACTTCATCCGGCCCTGGGGATTTGTTTGGTTTTAGTTTTACTAATTGTTTAATTACATCCTCCCTGGTAACTGCTAAACTAATCAACCTGTCCTCATCCCCACCCACATAGACTTGTTCGGCTGAAGGCATATTGTTAAGTTCTTCTTTAGTAAATACAGATATAAAATATTTGTTAAAAATACTACTCATCTCCTCGTCATTATCCGTTATTTGACCTGTCTCAGTTTTTAATGGACCTATCCTTTCCCTAGTCTTAGTTCGATATAACTGAAAAAACCCTTTAGGATTTGTCTTTGCTTGCCCTGCTATGCGAACTTCATAGTTTCTTTTTGCTTTCCTTATCTCTTTTTTAACATTTCTAACCAGTTGTACGAATTCCTGTTCTAAAGTAACCTCCCCATTTTTAATCCTTTTGTACCAGGCTCTCTTTTTACCTATAAGATTCTTCAAATTCTTTGTTATCCACTTTGGGTCATTAGTATTCGATCTGTTCAATTTGTATGGTATACTACGTTCCTGTGCTTTGTTTAGAATATTCTTAAATAAGTTATATATTGAATCCACATCGAAATCCCCTTTTACGTCACCTATCGCTGGGTTCATGTCCCGCTCCAAGACCGGCCCACACCCTATACCCAAGACTTTCCAATCTATTTGACCCAGAAAATTTCTTAGGCTGTTAAAATCAGCTTTTCGAAAATCTGGCACTTTAACAGAATTTTCTCCTACAGGTCTATTCCATTCTATGCTAAATCTGATTTCTTTGTGATCACTGTTCCCTAGCTCACTCCCTATTTCCATGTCCTTAATTTGTGTTTACCTGTTAGTTAACACTAAATCTAAAATATTATTTCCCCTCGTTGGTTCCTTAATGTGTTGCGTAAGAAAGCAATCGTCAATTAATTCTAGAAAATCTTCTGCTTCACTATTCCCTGTTTTGTTCAACCAGTTTATTCCACTAAAATTAAAGTCACCCATGACATAAATACTGTTAGATCTAGATGCTCTAGATATTTCATCCCATAGATGCTTTGCTTTCATTCTGTCTAAATTTGGTGGCCTATATTAACTCCCATTATAATATTATTTGCTTCTTCGTTTAATTCTATCCAAATAGTTTCTGTGTGTGGCTCAGTTTTGATTCCCTCTTTGAGACTACATTTCAAATGTAGTTTCAAATGTACCATTACACAGCTGTATATGACCACCATAACACAGCTGTATATGGCTACAATAACTCAGCTGTATATGACCACCATAACACAGCTGTATATGATCACCATAACACAGTTGTATGTGGCTACCATAACACAGCTGTATATGACCACCATAACACAGCTGTATATGACCACCATAACACAGCTGTATATGACCACCATAACACAGCTGTATTTTACCACCATAACACAAACACATTTGTGTTTAACCACCATAACACAGCTGTATATGATCACCATAACACAGCTGTATATGGCTACCATAACACAGCTGTATATGATCACCATAACACAGTTGTATATGACTACCATAACACAGCTGTATATGATCACCATAACACAGTTGTATATGGCTACCATAACTCAGCTGTATATGACCACCATAACACAGCTGTATATGATCACCATAACACAGTTGTATATGGCTACCATAACACAGCTGTATATGACCACCATAACACAGCTGTATATGACCACCATAACACAGCTGTATATTACCACCATAACACAAACACATTTGTGCTTAACCATAACACAGCTGTATATGATCACCATAACACAGCTTATATGGCTACCATAACACAGCTGTATATGATCACCATAACACAGTTGTATATGACTACCATAACACAGCTGTATATGATCACCATAACACAGTTGTATATGGCTACCATACCCAGCTGTATATGACCACCATAACACAGCTGTATATGATCACCATAACACAGTTGTATATGGCTACCCTAACACAGCTGTATTGACCACCATAACACAGCTGTATATGACCACCATAACACAGCTGTATTTTACACCATAACACAAACACATTTGTGTTTAACCACCATAACCAGCTGTATATGATCACCATAACACAGCTGTATATGGCTACCATAATATAGCTGTATATGACCACTATAACTCAGCTGTATATGACCACTATAACACGAGCTGTATATTTCCACCATAACAC
>WNGS01163947.1:26412855-26426154 GCA_020271785.1 Procambarus virginalis
GGCCCCGATCAGCTGATATTTGACAGGTGACGCGTGGCGTGGCCGGTGTTGCCATATCGGTGCGCTCCAGATTATTTGCTGCGGATGAGCAGCTGTTATACATTGATCCTGATATGTTTATTGATGCACATGTTTCTCGTTGTTTTTTAAGTAAAATACCAAAACTCTTTGGTGTTTGATATCATCCCCTCCATTTATCTTGTGACTGCCAAAAGGAATAAAAGAGTGACAGAAATAATTACTTGCCTGAGACCACACTATTTAAATTGCTCTTACCACAATTACCACAATTACACCTCACCACTGCTGTGTTACTGGACACCTAAAACACCAGTTGGCGACCTTGAAGGCTGTGTGATAGTTCTTTGCCGGGGCGGGCACACAAATTGAGGGAACAATCTGTGTCTCCACTCTTTTACAACTTAAGGCCGGTTGTGAGATCGACTGGGGTACTCTCCTGGGCGTGCAGTGGAGCCTAGAGGATCGAGGGAAGACCCGTAGAACGACGGTGAGTAGGGTTATTGTCAGAGCACCACCTCGAGAGGAGATCCAGTCTACCGTTGCTTTAAACCCGAACCGTGAACACCCCGACATTGGCGACCTTGCCAGGATTACGAGCAAGATCAAGGTGTAATTGTGGTATTAGATATCAGGCCTAAGTTTTCACTCACAGTCACAAGATGGAGGATGATAAAGTAGCCAGTTTTATCGACACGAGAGACGAGCAAGTACTGGAGGAGTGCACCAGGGCACAGCTGCAAACGATCGCCGACCACTTTGGGATCAAGTTGAGAGCTTCCAAAGTGGGAGAAAGAAGACTCGAGATCATGGCACAGCTCAAGGCACGTGATGAAGCCTTCGGAGAGGAACGGCCACAGACACCTGCCAGTGTGGGAGAGAACTTGAGTATCGGTGGCAGCAGCCGGGGATCCAGTGGCAGCAGGCGCAGTGTCAAGCTGGAAATAATGAAGCTGCAGCTGAAGCACAGCAGCGCAGCGGAAGAAAGAGAAGCACAGCTGAAGCGCAGGACAGAAAAGAGGCACAGCTGAGGCGAGGAAGCAGAGCGAGAAGCACAGCTGCGCAGAGAAGAAAGAGAAGCACAGCTGAAACGAGAAGAAGAGAAGCACAGCTGAAGCGCGAGGAAGCAAGAGAGAAGCACAGCAGCGCAGAGAAGAACGAGAGGCACAGCAGCGTAGAGAAGAACGAGAGGCACAGCTGAAGGAGCGCGAGATAGACGCTAGCGAAGCTGCAGGAGGTTGAAGCAACAAGGAGATTGAGCTGAAGCGAGCTGAGCTAGGACTAGTTCCACCTGCCCCACCACAACAGCAGGAAGACCGCCGAGTGAGAGAGAGGGATTTGCCGTCTTCGTGCCTAATGAGGCTGAGGTTTCTTCGAGCATTTCGAAAGGGTCGCTACGTTGAAGAAGTGGCCGAGGGCAGAGTGGGCGAGCTAGTTCAGGGAAGGCTCACTGGTGAAGCTCGTGAAGCTTACAATATGCTCGACTCCAGGAATGTACCAACTATGATGCAGTAAAACGGGCCGTGCTCCATTCGTTCAAGCTGACGCCGGAGTGCTATAGAAAGAGTTTAGAGAATGTACCCGATCGCCAGGAAAATCGTATGCGGAGACGGCGAGGGACATGGAAAGGAAATTCTTGAAATGGCTGGAGTCGAAGGAGCAAGGTCGGCTGAAGATCAAGAGGCTGATGGTCATGGAAAAGTTCATGTCCGTGCTCTCTCCCGAGATTAGGGTGAGAGTAAAGGAGCGGACATCAAGGACCCGAGAGCCGCGGCCGATCGAGCAGACATGCTAGAAGAAGCCTTACGTCCACGTCGAGAGGGACAGCACCGACCGCCCGCATTCTCCAGTTATGGGAGAAATAATAGAAGGTCGGACGATGGAGGACAGGACCGAGTTCTCCCAAGTCCTACCCCTCGAATGGAGACAGCAGAGGACAGAAGAGTGCTGTGGAACAGCCAAAGAAGTCACCGAGGGAGAGCTCAAGAGATCTTGTTATCGTTACGGCCGGAGATGGAGCATGAGTCTTTGGAAGGCGCAAGAGAAGTCCGCGGAAGAAGAAGGATCCGCTGCTTTCAACTGCGGGTTAATGGGACACATCGCGCGCGAATGTAGACGTCCTAAGCAGCGGGGTTACGTTGCTTTTGTACGGGTAGAGGACAGTTAGCCGAAGGAGTGCGGGATGGACCCGTACTTAGGAAGAAAAGGCTAACCCATTCGTGCGTGAGGGAACTGTAAGGATGGGGGACGCAGACCCCATCCCGGTAATGATGCTAAGAGACACTGGGGCGGAATTTACCCTGGTGAGCAGAACCCTGTTCCCTGAGGGTCACGAGAATACCTGTGTAGGAGAGGCAAGTGTGAACACTGTGGGAGGCCCAGTGCAGATGCCCCTACACCGGGTAACCCTGAGTTCGGATTATGGATGCCAAACCCTAGTAGTGGGGGTCTGTGCGACGATGCCCAAGATGGAGGCACAGGTCATCTTGGGAAATGACGCATGTGGAGGACGTGTCCTACCGAACCTCGTGAAGGACGAGGAGTGCTTGGAGCACTTCGAGAAGAAAGGCGGAGTGTTCGACGCCTGCGGGACGAGAAAGGAATCGCCATGGAGGCGTTCCCTGTCTGTGCTGTAATTCCGAGGCAGTGCGACGGACGAGGAGGGCGTGGATCTGATAAGGCCGACGAGGAGACGTCCGACGGCCTGGGAATTGATCACCTCGTCATGGAACCCGGAGAGCGAGTGGAGGGCGAAGGCAGCCCAGATGGTGAGGTACAGGTGACCCTCACCGTTCTCCTGGGGTGGACCGCACTCGTCTCGAGGAGGTGCAGCAGGCAGAATCCCCCAAGTTGATTTGTAAGGTCCAAGGAGGACGTATTGGTCCCGAGAAAGCTACTCACTTTAACAGGCAAGAAGGCATGTTAGTAAGACAGTGTAAACCTGTAAGGATGGAGGTCGGAAAAGCCTCTCCAGGTACGAGAGACCAAGTAGCGTTGCCAGCCAAGTGCAGAGCGGCAGTGTTGAGTCCGTTGCACGCTGTTGACTCTGCGGGTCGCCTAGGGTGACCACGATGCGACGTTCAACGTCGAGAGAAGTGGCCGGGCAACTACAACAACTTTTCTCTTGGGTGAGAGGGCCCAGGGAAAATCAGACTGACAGTGGAATATATTCCGGTCTGAGTGTTTCAGACGAACAGTGACGAGTTGGGGAGTGATGCAGATTCGGTCGTCGCCCTACCGATCGCAGTCGAAGGGGGCGATCGGAAGAGTCCACTCCACCTCGGAGACAGCTCTGAGAATGTTCTGCACAGGCAGGAAGACGAGTGGGAAGAGACGCGGACCCTGTTTGTTGGCCATTCGTCAAGCAGTGGCAGAACCGTTAAACTTCTCACAGTTCCAGCTGGTGAACGGACACGAGGTGTGGAGCCCTCGGTCCGTAATAGATAAGCAGTGGACGCCCAGGATGACCTTGAAGACGGTCTGCAGACACATGAGGAGTGTCACACATTGGCGGCTGCAATACTGGCTGGAAGCCAAGCTTTTCAGTGGGCAGGACAAGTAGTCGCAGATGCTTGTCCCGCATGCACTAACCAGACATGACTCTTATTTTAAGGGAGGGGTATGTGACGGTGTTCCCCCCCCCTTCTAATTCTCCCACGCCTGCTGTAAGAGTCATGTCCACTATTCCCGAGCGTTCTCTACGTTGCAGGCATCAATTGAACATATGTGGGAGAGAATAGTATTCTTGATGCCGAGAAATTTTGAAAGTATAGTATTTTGGCCTGTGGGATAGGCCCTTTAGGAAGCCATATGGCGCTGGCGAGTCTGTTCTCCCGCCAAAACTGTGTGACGTCAGTGTCGCCAGATTGGTCACCGTCAGCGACGTGGCACTGGGAGCCAATGAAAACCTACTTTGGAAAAGTGACGTCACATAGGCAAGGGAGTCCAGCCGTAGCGGCGCCTTCGCGCCATCAGTCTCACACGACGCGTCCGAGAGGCAGGACGTGCGACCGGTCATCCTGTTTGAGTGACGGATTACCGAGCTCCGGTGGATATAAGCGTCTCCTGTTGTCAGACGCACTCTGTGAGGTCTTCCTGCAACCCAAGTGTGGCCAATAAGGAATTGACGAATATTGAGCAACAAGTGCTCAGGGACAGGTGCGTTGCAAGAAGTGGGCCGGGCATCGACGTGTGCAACGTCCTTGACAGTTCACCAGAATAGGAGACAGTTTAGTGGCTGGGCCATTCTGCCGTGAGCGAACCGGTTGACCGCCTTGTCAACCAGGTTGAACGTGTGATCGACGATCCTGTCAAGTTTGACAGTAACCCTACCTACGTGGAACCCTACGAGTTACCAGTTGGATGCAAGCACGTCGAGAAGTCTTCCCAAATACCTAGTGACATACCTAGACGACGAGGGAATTGACAGTGAGTGAGCTTCAAGTGCTCTGAAGTCGGGTGCTGTGCGTGTGGAGCTTAAGCAGTATCGTCTGGGACGTCTGATAACTTCACAGTGACTCGTAGTGGTGAGAGGCAGTTCCTCTGGGAGTACAGTGACAAGGACTAATTGGGAAACGTACGACGACCACCGAGACGTAGGCTGGCTGCCGTAGTTGGGAGGAAAGTTGACGGCCAGGAGACCGACTCCAACCCTGCAACGTACTGGAGGAGGAGCACGGACCTGCAGTGTACAGAAAGCGGCGAGACGCGAACATCCTAGACGTTGGCTTGTGTTTCTGGAGGGTGTACGAGGCGAGAGCCTGGACCAGGAGCTACAACCAACTGTCATCCTAGGATAGGTGAAGTAGGTGTTTACAGTTACCCTCCCATTTCCCCTTTAGTTAGCTATATATACTTGTCAGAATATTTTATATGTCGTGAGCAAGTCTCACCTGAGTCTAAGTCACAGAGAGCACAGTGTGTGGTGAGGCTACCCAGAGTACTCACAGTATCAGTTTACATATATTCTATTGTGTTGTGTGCAAGCACCAGGATTCATTAAGGAATTTACTGTGACTATAATTCATTTCCTGTGATTATTATATATTCATTAGTAGTAAACCAGATTTGGTGTTAGGCTATGAGCCCAGACTTTATATAAAGCCTGTGTATTGATCTCCATGATTTATTGATATAAATACCTGTGTATTGATCTCCATGATTTATATTATATATATATGCCTGTGTTTTGATCCGATTATCAATGTATATGCCTGTGTACTAAATAATCTCATATACGTGAAGTGATTGCCAGTGATATCTCTTTAAGAGGAATATAGATTTAAGAACAGAAGAACGTGACCAAGTGAGCGCATTCACAGTAAATATTATTAAGAATATGTATCTTTTGGTACGGTGGAAAACACTTGCAGTGAGAATAAGATATTAATTGCGAGACCAGTGAAGTGGTGTATCGCAACCTAGTGGAATCATAAATATGTCATGTGAATAGTAGATTCAGTGTTTTGCGAAAAGTTAAAGAAACGGGGATCGTGACAGAATTAGAAAACAAGTACTAGTCTTTCTCACGGTCGCCAGGGCCCCGATCAGCTGATATTTGACAGGTGACGTGTGGCGTGCCGGGTGTTGCCATATCGGTGCGCTCCAGATTATTTGCTGCAGAGTGAGCAGCTGTTATACATTGATCCTGATATGTTTATTGATGCACATGTTTCTCGTTGTTTTTTAAGTAAAATACCAAAACTCTTTGGTGTTTGATATCATCCCCTCCATTTATCTTGTGACTGCCAAAAGGAAATAAAAGAGTGACAGAAATAATTACTTGCCTGAGACCACACTATTTGAAATTGCTCTTACCACAATTACCACAATTACACCTCACCACTGCTGTGTTACTGGACACCTAAAACACCAGTTGGCGACCTTAAAGACTGTGTGATAGTTCTTGCCGGGGCGGGCACACAAATTGAGGGAAAAATCTGTGTCTCCACTCATTTTACAACTTAAGGCCGTTTGTGAGATCGACTGGGGTACTCTCCTGGGCGTGCAGTGGAGCCTAGAGGATCGAGGGAAGACCCGTAGAACGACGGTGAGTAAGGGTTATTGTCAGAGCAACCACCTCGAGAGGAGATCCATCTACCGTTGCTTTAACCCGAACCGTGAACACCCCGACAGCACACACACACACACACACACACACACACACACACAGACACACACACACACACACACACAACACATACACATACACACACACACACACACACCACACACACACACACACACACACACACACACACACACACCACACACACACCACACCACACACACAAATGTAATGTAATGTAAGAAATATAGGTGTAGGGAGTAGGAGGCCAGATACAAGTATCATCTGGGGAGGAAATTCTTCAGGAATCAGAGAAAGAAAAAGACTTGGGGGTTGATATCACGCCAGACCTGTCTCCTGCAGCACATATCAAGAGGATAACATCAGCGGCATATGCCAGGCTGGCCAACACGAACGGCATTCAGAAACTTGTGTAAAGAATCATTCAGAGCTTTGTATACCACATGTCAGGCCAATCCTGGAGTATGCAGCCCCAGCATGGAGTCCATATCTAGTCAAGGACAAGACTAAATTGGAAAAGGTTCAAAGGTTTGCCACCAGACTAGTACCCGAGCTGAGAGGTATGAGCTACGAGGAGAGACTACGGGAATTAAATCTCACTTCGCTGAAGACAGAAGAGTTAGGGGGGACATGATCACCACATTTAAGATTCTGAGGGAATTGAGAGGGTAGATAGAGACAGGCTATTTAACACAAGGGGCACACGCACAAGGTACACAGATGAAAACTGAGTGCCCAAATGAGCCACAGAGATATTAGAAAGAACTTTTTTAGTGTCAGAGTGGTTGACAAATGGAATGCATTAGGAAGTAATGTGGTGGAGGCTGACTCCATACACAGTTTCAAGTGTAGATATGATAGAGGCCAATAGGCTCAGGAATCTGTACACCTGTTGATTGACGGTTGAGAGGCGGGACCAAAGAGCCAGAGCTCAACCCCCGCAAGCACAACTAGGTGAGTTCAACTAGGTGAGTACACACACACACACACACACACACACACACATACACACACACACACATAACACAACACACACCACACACACACCCACACCAACACCACACACAACACACACACACACACCCACACACACACACAACACACACACACACACATCCAGGAAGCCGCTTATAGCAACTGTCTAACTCCCAGGTACCTAGTAACTGCTAGGTGAAGAGGGGGCATCAGGGAGAGAGAAACTCTGTCCAATATATTTCCGCCTCGGCCTGGAATTGATCCCGGTCGTTAGGGCTACGACTCTCGAGCGCTGTCCACTCACCCGCGAGGCTCTCTGTGTGTGTGTGTGTGTGTGTGTGGGTGTGTGTGTGTTTGTGTGGTGTGTGTGTGTGTGTGTGTGTGTGTGTGGTGTGTGTGTGTGTGTGTGTGTGTTTGTTTACAAATTGCATTGAAACCCCATCAATTGTACTACCGAACAAAAGAACACAAAGAAATTTCGAAATTAAAATTGACAACTTATTTATTATTATGCATATAATATAAGTATATACGAGTACATGACAGTTTAAGTAGAAGTACAGTTTAAGGAGTAACTTAATGATCTTGACACGAGTACAGTGATCTTGTTTATCACTGTGAGTGTGTAGCTGGGTCGGGGAACTCAATGATAGCAAGCGGCTGGACTAGTGTACATTACCTGCTGTCAAGCTGCTGGGCCCCAGCCAGCTTCTCAGCTCCCTGCTTTCAAACGTAAAATCGTCTCAAGCTAATTTAAGGCTGTGGAAAGTGCAACTCAAAAGGAATACACAGTGCGCTCCCTCACTCTCGAAGACAAAGCTTTTTACAACACATAAATATGCTGGTGAATGTTCGAAACTGAGGCATTTAATTAATGAAAGATTCTAGGATGTGAAAAGTAAATAAATGGAATTCAACAACTTTGCTACACCGTTCAATGTGGAACTAGCTGTTATGCCTCACAACCTACAACTCGAAATCATTAAGGTACAAAGTGATAATGAGTTGAAAGCAAGGTACATTAACCTGCCACTACATGAGTACCATTAACTGTACATAAGCAATGATGAATTTCCCACTTTGAGGACATGTGCACATCTGTTTTTTGGAGGGAGAGCACTATCAGGGAAAAGCGCCAAGCTATTACGACTATACAACACTCGGAAGGGGTCAGGATAAGGATTTCTGATGGCACGGGGGATAGAAATGGTGCCCAACCACTTGGACGGTCGGGGATTGAACGCCGACCTGCATGAAGCGAGAACGTCGTTCTACCGTCCAGCCCAAGTAGTTGGGCCTGTTTTTTTTTTGGGGGGGGGGAACAACTTGCTTTACTGCAAATAGTTATTTTCAAAACTTACTATTGCAATCTGGACTGCACTCCAGATTGACCGATGTAAACCTAGAAAAGTAGTTGTGAGTATCAACATCATCAATATGTACTTAGATTACACGCCTCACAATAGAGGAGCATTTCCAGCTATTACATTAGCGGTGAGTTAATTGAATGTTTGACCAAATACAACAGGAAATTTTTGCATTTTATAATTTTCTGTGGCCCGCAAATGATGTTATAAATATCCAAATGGTCCTTGGCAGAAAATAGGTTCCCTACCCCTGCTTTAACCAACGATTTATAATACAATAAAGTTAGAACATGAGAATTATCTCTGCAACAAAGGTTCATTTGCCAGTTGTTATGATCGCCGTCTAAATACAACCTTTTCCGCTTCAATAGCCTTTTAGCTTCACCCGATACATGCGCTAGACAGCCAAAAGAACATTTTAGTTGATGTGTATGATGTGCAAGTTTGATGTGAATGACATTTTATGGTAGTCCTTGTTTTAGTGAATTCAACGGGCGCAGGTTAGTCGCATTCTTTCTCAAAATGGCGCCTGCGTCAGACAACAGGAGGTGGAATCCTACCAGAGGAAGGGTTTCATGCCGACAAGGGAATAGAACGGAAGATATATCCGATCCTATGGATATGGACTATATCCGATCCTATCTTAGTGATAGACACCAATGTGTAGCCATCAATGATATAACCTCTCCCATTCTACCATTAATCGTAGGAGTGTCAGAGGACAGCATCATCTGAGGACCTCTCCTATTTCTTATATACATCAATGATCTGCCTAATGTCTCTAACATTTTTAAACCTATATTGTTTGCTGATGATACTCCCCGGCACCTCCAAGGTATCTTGGGCGCCTGACAACTGGGTGGACAGCGCTTCGGATTCGTAGTCCTGAGGTTCCGGGTTCGATCTACGGTGGAGGCGGAGACAAATGGGTAAAATGTTTCTTTCACCCTGATGCCCCTGTTACTTAGCAGTAAATAGGTACCTAGGAGTTAGACAGCTGCTACGGGTTGCTTCCCGGGGGGTGTGTAACAAAAAGGAGTCCTGGTCAAGGACCGGGCCGCGGAGACGCTAAGCCCCGAAATCATCTCAAGATAACCCTCATCTACTCTGACTCCAACCCATATACATTAAATAATGTTGTGAATAATGAATTAAAAAAAATCTACTTATGGATGTCAACCAGCAAACTCACACTAAACATAGAAAAGACGTACTACATCTTATTTGAAAGCAAATCAACAAATGCAATTCAGCTTCAGATAGACAATGTTAACAGCAGTAATAAAAATGATGGAAAGTTTCTTGGCCTATTCCTAGACAAGAGACTTAACCTCAGCACCCACATACAACACATAATTAAGAAAGTCTCTAAAACAGTTACTCTCCAAAATCAGATATCTCATACCTAACTCTGCTCTCCTCTCACTATATTATGCATTAATCAATCCCTATCTTAATTATGGTATCTGTGCATGGGGGTTCAACCACTGCAAACCACCTCAAGTCCATCATCACCAGGAAAAATCTGCTATCAGAATAATAACAAACTCTGCTTTCAGAAAACACTAAGCCCCCTTGTTTAAATCCCTAAACATGCTTGACATAAACTCACTGCAAATATTCTCTTGTGTCAATTACATTTACAAAACCTTGTTCTTAGGTGCTAGTCCTGCTCTGAAACTACCATACAAGGTAAAAATAGTTTCCTCCCTTGTGCTTTAGTAACACAAGGTAGTAGCATCAAGTTACGTCCATTTGAGTGGACAACAGAGCTCTACCTTTCCTTGGAGTGTCCTTTAACCTAGCGGAAGAAGTGGAGAAATGAAGATTGAGTGGGATACCTATGGAGAGGTACACCCCACAGTCTACCACATTAACCAAGAACACCAACCACAATTAAGTGGTAAGAAGAGTAATGGGGTGTGTGAGGTTCTCAAATTGACAGTGCTTTCTCGACCTGTGACGGAGTCAATAAGGACGGTGGCCAGTAGCGTTTGTCAGCGCCAGCATATAGGCCGTCAAGGACATTGTAACAAGTATGACCTATGATCATGTGCACATAAGCTGAGGTGAAGTGAGCCAACCAGTAACAGTTTTCGCCGGTGGTCAGTGAAGCAAGTGTTCATTTGTTAAAACTAAGGACTATCATGACAGTTCCAGTGAAATATCATCTTGCAGTGAATAGTGACAGTGTTGGTAGAGACCGTTTAGAGACTATATATTATAAAACACTATAGTCTCGACCGTTGGTAGAGACTATAGTGTTAGCCGAGTAGCATGTTAAGTCGTTACCTGAAAGCTATACAGAGACGGATTGGCAGTGAGTGACAGCTGAGGGAAGTGACGCCGAAAATAAGAGCAGCTGTGGCAGTTCCTTGACAGGAACGAGGAGAGTTTCTTCACTGTGACTGTCATCAGCTGTTAGTTAAGTAAAAAAAAAAATCCCCTCTTCTCTTGAATTCCTTCCATATTTCCGAAGGAAACATGAAGGAAAAATGCTTGTGATTATTATTATTATTATTATTATTATTATTATTATTATTATTATTATTATTATTATTATTATTATTATTATTATTGTTATTATTATTATTATTATTATATTATTATTATTAAGATGCATAAATGGTTCTATATATTGTTTATGAGAGATATGATATAATATTAGAACTGACGTTGCAGTGACACATATAAGATTTTGGAAATCTGTTTGAATGATTTTATTAACTCATTTCGAAAACCTAATATTTATTGTGAAGATTTGTTCAGTAAAGTACTAGCTATTTGCCAGAGGTGGAGGTCTACCCCAAGAGGATGCTCACAGTTAAAGGAAACTTTGAGTTAAGTGATCCCAGTGTGATTATTTAAGATGAGGCTACTCCTGATGATTTTACGTATATAATTCTTTCACTAGTAAATATCATAGTTGTTTTAAGATATGTTTGCCAATCCCCTCCATTTTCATTGACTTGCCATGCTATGACTACGGGTTGTGGTAAATCTGGACTTTACTGAGTGCTGAGAAAATTAAAAACAGTGACACTTTGTTCGCATTTTGTAAACTGTTCGATATGTAAACTGAAGAGAGGAACTAGGCTGAAGGCAAGAGGGGAGGTGGCCGTCGTACTAACATATGGTTCCTGCAACCCATCCTCGCAAATTTGTATAGTCAATATTGACTTATTAAATACGTGCATAGATGACATACTAAAACATAAGATACCCTTAAAAAGCTTCATAGAAAACACCAACCTTACCTAACCTGTTAGTATGTTAAGATAACATCTTATAGCTTCGCAATTACAATTGTTACTTATCCTATTATAGGTATAGGTTAAGTAATAATTGTAATTACGAAGCAATAAGATGCTTATCTTAACATACTAACAAGGTTAGGTAAGGTCGGTGTTTTCTATGAAGCTTTTTAAGGGTATCTATTATGTTTAGTATGTCACCTATGCACGTATTTAATAAGTCAGTATTGACTATAGGAATTTGCGAGGACGGGTTGGGTTCCTGACCAACCGTGTCGATACCGGTCGTAGTCCTCAGGTAAACAAGGAACACTGCAGTGGTGTTGTCGACGCTGAGAGTGAGGGCGTCAGCCAGAGGAATCCAAGCCAAGCCATTCTTCCAACCAGGAACAATGGTTCGCTTTGTATCCAACCATTTGGGCTGGACGGTAGAGCGACGTCTCGCTTCATGCAGGTTGGCGTTCAATCCCCGACCATCCAAGAGATTGGGCACCATTCCTTCACTCTATCCCATCCAAAATCAATATCCAACCTCTTCAAGTGCTGTATAGTCGTAATAGGTTGGCGCTTTCTCCTTTCTTCCCCTTCCCTTCCTGGCTTTGTGCTTCTCTCCGAGTTCGTTTATCTGCCACTTGAAGAGCAGACAGTGATTTAAGGATCCATTCTATGGCACAGAATAAAGGAGGTGTTACACCACAGTGAAAGCTGATGGCGTAACCCAGTGAGTGGTTTACATGGATTTACACGTCATTACACTCCTCATTTTACTCTACCAGCCTATGGGGGATATTTGATGGTTCTTGCAGTCCTCGGTGGAATTGCTGGTCCCTGAGGTCACAGGGCGACCTCAGGGGTAATGTGCTGAGCCATACGGTATTACGGTAAGAACACAGAGGTTGTAGTTCAAGAAAGAGGTACCACAAGACAGTTTAAAGGTAGACTATTATTGGAACTGTAATATGCTTTCTGACCATCACAAATATCTAAATAACTATCCGAGAGGTTTAAAGGTGTATGTTGTTTATCATTGTAATGGACTTGGTCTGAGGATGGACTCATATAGAGAAGAGTATTCAGCATCCAGCTCCACCGGATGCTGAATATCCTCAAAGAAGAAGATATTCAGCATCCGGGGGAGCCTTGTGGGACTCCCAAATGTGCTCACGTATTGTCTTCTCCGATCACCCCATATATTTGTAATTTAATATTTTATTTCATTACAAATATATTGTTACGTAATTACTCTCCTCAAGTCGGGTAGTAACTTTTTCAAAGCAGTCATTGTCATTTTCATGTTCTTTCGGTTCATTGTCCAGTGTGTATTTTTATGTAAATAAATGGTATATTCTCATGTGTAAAACGATCATATGTGATCGTTCGTCCTGAGTATTGCACCTCCGCGGTGATGACCCCTAGTTTATCAACCACCTAGTGGCTTGCGCGAGATGCCCCGGGTGTCTGGACAAGGCGTTGTAAATGAGTCCTCCAAGTTAGTCAGGTTCAGGCGCTCGTCATTGGTGGACACCTTCTCAAGACAAGGACAAGTCTTGAGGAGGTCAGGTTAGATTCGAGCTGAGGACGTCAATGAAACAGTACT
>WNGS01163947.1:26438588-26450710 GCA_020271785.1 Procambarus virginalis
ATTCAGGCTTGTTCGCATTTGGTTGTCCTCACGTGCTGCCCCAAAAATGAAGTGATTTGGTAAAATGCTATGCCCATGATACCATCCGAGTGCCGGCGGTGGGGTGGTTCAAATAGCTTCGGCTATCACCTCATTATGTCCGGTCGTTGATGGTCAAGTGGTTTAAGGTGTCTTGTACATACCAGTTGCGTTGCTCCTGGGAGTATGGGTCGAGTCACTTCTGAGGTGTGAGTTTTCATTCGCATATAGTCCTGGGGACCATTCAGGCTTGTTCGCATATATATATATATATATATATATATTATATATATATATATACTATATATATATATATATATATTTTCATAAGACTTTTAGTTTCACACACAACTATAACCTGAAAGCACTAAACAGTTCTTTACTATGTTATGATTTAAACAGCTTTCACTTCTTTCATTTATACCCGCGTTTTGGGTGAGGTGATATGTTACAACAGTTTTTAATGAGGTGAACAAAACTTTCAACAAAGGACAGAACACGAAAACAATGGATATTAACTGGATATTAACTGGGTACTTTATTATTATTAACCCAGTTAATATCCAGTTAATATCCATTGTTTTCGTGTTCTGTCCTTTGTTGAAAGTTTTGTTCACCTCATTAAAAACTGTTGTAACATATCACCTCACCCAAAACGCGGGTATAAATAAATGAAAGATGAAAGCTGTTTAAATCATAGCATATATATATATATATATATATATATATATATATATATATATTATATATTATATATATATATACAGCCTTAATCCACTTCAAATAGGTTCAAATAGCTTCGGCTATCGTCCGGTTGTGATGGTCAAGCGGATTAAGGCGTCCCTGTACATACCAGTTGCGTTGCTCCTGGCAGTATGGGTTCAAGTCACTTCTGGGGTGTGAGTTTTCAGTTGCATATAGTCCTGGGGACCATTCAGGCTTGTTCGCATTTGTGTTCCTCACGTGTTGCCCCAAAAAATGAGGTGATTTGATAAAATGCTATGCCCAAGATTACCATCCGAGTGCCGGCGGGCAAGTGGTTCAAATAGCTTCGGCTATCACTTCTTAGTCCGGTCGTGATGGTCAAGCGGATTAAGGCATTCCTGCACATACCAGTTGCGTTGCTCCTGGCAGTATGGGTTTGAGTCACTTTTGGGGTGTGAGTTTTCAGTTGCATGTAGTCCTGGGGACCATTCAGGCTTGTTCGCATTTGTGTTCCTCACGTGTTGCCCCAAAAATGAGGTGATTTGATAAAATGCTATGCCAAGATTACCATTTGAGTGCCGGCGGGGAAGTGGTTTAAATAGCTTCGGCTATCACTTCCTTAGTCCGGTCGTGATGGTCAAGCGGATTAAGGCGTCCCTGTACATATCAGTTGCGTTGCTCCTGGCAGTATGGGTTCGAGTCACTTCTGGGTTATGAGTTTTCAGTTGCATAGTCCTGGGGACCATTCAGGCTTGTTCGCATTTGTGTTCCTCACGTGTTGCCCCAAAAAATGAGGTGATTTGATAAAATGCTATGCTCAAGATTACCATCTGAGTGCCGGCGGGGAAGTGGTTCAAATAGCTTCGACTATCACTTCCTTAGTCCGGTTGTGATGGTCAAGCGGATTAAGGCGTCCCTGTACATACCAGTTGCGTTGCTCCTGAGAGTATGGGTTCGAGTCACTTCTAGGGTGTGAGTGTTCAGTTAGTTATATATATATATATATATATATATATATATATATATATATATATATATATATATAATATATTCTCTTAGTGTCTGTGTTTATTGTCACCATATTTTACATAATAATAGAACCGTTACAGATATATTAATTTACAGAATGAAACAAAGGATGGGAAGAGTGAGTGCCGCCATGATGGTGGCTCTGGTGCTGGTGAAGGCTGTGGTAAAGACAGAGGCTGACCTGCACGAGGCCGTGGTGGAGGTACACCTGAAGCAGGGTGTCATCTTTGCTGCCAGGGAGGAGGCCGGAGAGGGACGGTACTTCTACAGTTTCAAGGGCATCCCCTTCGCCCAGCCTCCTGTCGGCGACCTCAGATTCAGAGTGAGTTATGATACTCTGGATCGACACTATAATGTTTTACCGCAAATGTGACTTTTTCACTGTTTTATAACACAATGTACGTTCATAGTACATTTGTTAACAATACAAATTAAGTTATATAATGTAAGATTAAAAAAAATATGATGTCCTCTAATTCGTGCATAGGACCCAGTGCCTGCTGAAGGATGGTCGCAGCCCAGGAATGGTTCAGTGGATTCCGCTATCTGTCCTGAAATCTCCTTCGAGGGGCTCTTACAAGGCAGAGAGGAAATAATAGGGAGTGAAGACTGCCTCTACCTCAATGTGTATACGCCCAATGTACGGTTTTTTCAGTTTGTATCATACATTATTACCAGGTGCATGGATGAATGCGTTCTTGGCCAATCACAAGGCAGCACAGCCTCGTGGTTTACTAAAATGGCTTAAAAAAATATATGTATGATTTTTACTTGTTAATTTTTTTAACATATGGTATAATATTACAATATATGTATGTACCACACCGAGAACTTCTCGGTTTATATAAATTGAAACTTCACCCAGCCCGCTTCTCGGTTTATATAAATTGAAACTTCACCGAGCCCGCTTCTCGGTTTATATAAATTGAAAGTTAACTTTAGTTACCCCGAATATAAATGCACGGTAAGTTGGTTAGTAAGGAACTGTGGTGGCCTTAATAACTTTCCCGAAGTTTGTAGACCTGAAACTCAACACTATTTGGAATATGCACACAGGTTTTTGGTGATCGTGCTATAGAATGAATGTCAGTCTTATTACCAGTAAACATAGAAAGTTAAGTTTATATGGGGTTTAAAGAACCATCTTTAAGAAGAGGCGAACACAACACTGTTTACTTTCTAGGAATAGCACGGAGTTAGAGAGCATATTGTGGGGCTGCGCCGTTAATTGTATATTCGACAAATTTAGTGGACTTTATATTGAACTTCTTGTAACACAATCTCACAGTTTGGTGCAATTTATTTAGGTTCGGTTAGATTAAGATTATCTAGTGTTTTATTTTAGTTAAGTTTATTGCTTCAATCTAAAGTAGCAACAATAGTTTTTTATTGCCAGAACAAACATGGACATCCTCATGAGAAAAACTAGAAAGTTTTCTTCAAAAAAGAAAACTACATATTTAAATCTAAGAATACTTAGATTTAAAGATAAAAGGTAATTATTTATTAATTTACTAAACACTAAATTATCTTAATTGTTAATTAATAAATAATAAACAGTTTAGCTGTTTAAAATTTATAAATCCTCTTCTCGTAGCCTACAGGATGCAAGAATCCCAAGATACATTCTTTATTTAATTCTGAAATCACACTTTGGTTATATAATGAGCATTCCCAGAATTTTGTCAATGTTTGACTTTTAATTTACCGATAAGAGATTACTTTGATTATGATTTAATTCCGCAGCCTAACCACCTCACTTCCAACACACTATATACGAAAAAAAAATGGCAAAATTGTTGGTACTGGGAAAAGAATACTTAACAGTAGTGAGACGGAAATAGCGTGGTTGCTCAGAACAAGGTTAGTTAACCGTTGGGCAACTATTGCAGGAGTAATAAGTAATAATTGCTGTCTTCACATGGCTTGACAGCAACGTGTGTTGGGTAGCTCTCCCTACGATATATGTAAAATTTCCGACCCTCCGCTCTCAACTTGTTAGTCAGTGCAAAAGTTAATAGTAAATTAGGAATGGTCGCTAAATTCTCGTGAATTTAAATATCGAATTAACATTATTAAACCGACATATTTATTAATCATTAATTGCAAAGCACATACTCCTATTTATTAAAGAGAGTTAATAGAACTACTACTGTTCCTCTGTAGTCTCATGGAGGCAGGACGGGTTGACGTTGATAAACAAATTATTGCATCAGCTCAACATTAGTTGACTGGAAATAATTAGTGTAACAGAGGACCAGTCCTCATAAATTTCAAATTATAAGTGGAATATAATAATAAGGTATTATTAAAGTTTATATGTTTTAAGTGGGAATATTTCCTTTAAACATGACTGGAGTGAAAACATGGATAAGGACCAACGGTAAATTAAATAGATAATCCTCAAATCTTCAAGTGTGTTCATGTAATTCCTTTATTTCAAAGCTCTCTAATGAATTCTGAGTGAAATATGTCACTCACATGAGAATATGAACTATTGTGTCAGTACCCGAAGAGAAAAACGGTATAGCTGAAGTTGACGGATGTACGCATAGCGAGTTTCAGCCCCGCTCCTATGCCAGGTAAGTCATCTACGGGCTCACCATAGCCTGTGCTAATTGAAACGTTTTGTTCCGAGTAGTTGAATTTAAAACAACAACATGTACGCATAGAATCTTGCCCTAGCTGGGCAGGAGGAAGGCTACACCTTGCTGTAGGCTTTGTTAGTTGCTAGTTTGGCTGGTCGGGTACCTTTGGAGATGGAGTATGCTTATATACACAGACAGGTCTACAACTACTCATAATTTTTTCGACAAGGTGAAAATAGTTTTAACTGGAACTATTTACAGGCAGATAAGGCAATAGTGTCCCGTCCAACCTTGGAAAAATTTAAATGTTTCATCCAAAACACCTAAGTTAGGGTGAAATCTTCTTAGCACCCTTTTTGCAGATCTTCTGAAAAGGAATTAATCGATGCAGGGTAATCATGGCTGGTAATCATATATAACGGAGAAGGTCATTATCAGGGAGAGCTAAGCCAGTATGAATATATAGAAAGAAAAGATGCAACTTCTATAATATCTGCAAAATCCATATACATGTGGTGATTTTTGGCAGCCTCGCGCCTCCCGTCTGCCGGTGATGGTGTGGCTTCATGGAGGAATATTTAAAGCACTAGGGACTGACGCCTGGTACCCAGCGCTGCCCCTGCTCACTAGGGACGTGGTCCTCGTCGTCCCCCGGTACCGTCTGGGAACTCTTGGTGAGAAGGGTCTACTGTCTTGGTGCTCCGTGTCTGCTGTTTATTCTTAATTTATTATCACGAGGCTGTAAACATTCCCAGAAGTACATTGCTCTGTGGTAAATATATTGAAATATTTCAATAATCTACACAACAATCTGTTTACTGCAGTACTGCATCTTTCAGCCTCGACTACTGAATCATAAATATGCATGCTGTCATTGCGAACATACAGATTGAACTTTCATGAAATGTAGAGAAAGAATGTGTACTTTTTTTTAAGTGAGGAAGGAATGTGGTAAGGGGCACTATTGAGAATGTTTCTTTGGGTAGGCTGGATAGATTCGTATAATAAAATCATACACAGACCATGTTTATCTTTGATATATATAAATTGTTTATAACGTTGCAATTACTCTGCTAAAATTAAAACAATCGAAAAAGTGCAGATAATTTATAAAAATTAGATAAATGCAGATACAAAAATTCAGATAAATTACTGAAAGGTAATGTTGAGGGATGTGTTGACCATACAGTACTGAGAGGTGGTATTAAGGGTTGTACTGATGGGTGATGTTGAGAGTTGTGTTGACCATACAGTACTGAGAGGTGGTATTAAGGGTTGTACTGATGGGTGATGTTGAGAGTTGTGTTGACCATACAGTACTGAGAGGTGGTATTAAGGGTTGTACTGATGGGTGATGTTGAGAGTTATGTTGACCATGCAGTATTGAAAGGTTATGTTGACCATGCAGGGTTCCTGTCCACGGAGGACTCTGTAATGCCGGGTAACATGGGCCTGAAGGACCAGACGCTGGCACTACGCTGGGTGCACAACAACATCCAGGACCTTGGTGGCGACCCAGAGAAGGTCACCATCTTCGGCTTTAGTGCTGGAGCGGCTTCAGCGCATTTTCAGATCTTATCGCCAAGTGCCAAAGGTTAGTCGTGATATGTATGTGTTGTGCGTGTGCTTTTTAGCATAATACATTTATTTTATAATATTAATTAATATATAATCAAATATAACATAATATACTTATATATAAGGGTCACGGTAGTACCGTCGGGTTCATTCTCGACGCACTAGCGAGAATTCCGGGTTCGAATCCCGGGCGGGAAAGAAATTATTGAGTATATTTCCTTTCATCTAATGCTACCGTTCACCTAGTATTAAGTAGGTACTTAGGAGTTAGTCGAATTGTTGTGGGGTTGCATCCTGGGTAGGGTCAGTAATTCGACCCTGGGGGGGGGGGAACCTAGATATAAGCCTAACGTATATGAATATAGTCTGGCTGCCTGTCCCACGACACAAAGAATTATTATTATGGTATACTTCACCAGGTTTGTTCCAGAGAGCCATCCTACAGTCAGGGTCAGCCTTGTCTTCCTGGGCCCATAGAGAGAACCACAGACAGTTTGCCCTGCAGCTGGGCCGCAAGTACAACTGTCCTGACGGGGCTGCGTCGTCTCCTGCACTGGAGAGTACCCAGCTCCTCACCTGCCTCCAGAAGTTCCCCATGCAGGCACTTGTGTTGGCACTCAAGAGCTTTGCAGTTAGTGCTGCATTATTTATAAACTTACCTTTCTAATTATTAGAATTAAGTAGCAGAGAATTTCGGAGAACATGAATGATATAATCTTCTGTTATCCTTATAATATTAGATACACGTTCACAGATCAGCCATGAAGACTAAAGAATGGTAAATCGAAAATTTAAGTGGTAACCATTAGTTTTCCTGAGGTAAGAACTAGGCTATAACCAGGTCTCAACCGGTAGTCCTAGAATCTCAACAGGTTCTTATAAAATCATGGTAATGTTGGTGACAAGAGAATTTTCCTGCATTTGTCTGCACAGGATTTCACATTTAGGCCTTGGATATATGGTAACACAATAGTACACAGGTAAACGTTTTGGTCTAATAGTCCATTTTTTGTACGGTTGCCGAGATAGTTGCTATCAGACCTAACATTTTTAGAGTATTGGTTGCACTCACACTCTCTCTCTCTTTGAATATATATTGTTACATGACAGGAGGTGCTGCAGTAATATCCAGCTGATGTTAGCTCACACAACAGGAAAGAAACAAAAATCCACATAAGCTTTGAATTTTGAATATTGGGAACAGGGGTAAAGTTACGAAATAAGAAAACACTTTTAAACATAGAAGTTAATTTCATAAAACAAATTAAGTTACTTTAACACCTGCAATTCTACTATCTGTGTACACTTGATATCACAGCTTTAAAAGAACACAAAAGTTTAACACCGAATTCATCTCAATGATTCGGACACTACAACAAAGTAATATAAGCAAAGGCTACAGTATACATTACCAAACACCACAACTCTTGTCCACCTCCTCAAGACTTGTCCTTGTCTTGAGAAGGTGTCCACCAATGACGAGCGCCTGAACCTGACTAACTTGGAGGACTCATTTACAACGCCTTGTCCAGACACCCGGGGCATCTCGCGCAAGCCACTAGGTGGTTGCTAAACTAGCGGTCATCACCGCGGAGGTGCAATACTCAGGACGAACGATCACATATGATCGTTTTACACATGAGAATATACCATTTATTTACATAAAAATACACACTGGACAATGAACCGAAAGAACATGAAAATGACAATGACTGCTTTGAAAAAGTTACTGCCTGACTTGAGGAGAGTAATTACGTAACAATATATTTGTAATTAAATAAAATATTAAATTCCAAATATATGGGGTGATCGGAGAAGACAATACGTGAGCACATGTGGGAGTCCCACAAGGCTCCCCCGGATGCTGAATATCTTCTTCTTTGAGGTAAAGGGTCCCTACAGACACAATTCAAAATTATGTATTATAAACAACATGATAATAAAAAGTAAGATCTTATTTATATGTTAGATTTTTGTTTTTATTTTGTGGTATTGAATAGAAATGGTATGACTGGCCATATTCGATGATACCGCGAGTAGATGGGGACTTCCTGCCTGCCCACCCCGCCCTTCTGCTGAAGACGGGCACATACAACAAGGTGGACATCATCTCTGGCTTCACCCTACACGATGGCGCTTTTTATAGCTTAAGTATGTAAACAGTGCCACGAAATTAAATATTGATCATTGTAATTTGCATTTGTGTAATTTAAAATTCTGTATTACCGTTTACACCTAAAATTACAATTATATGCATTTGAAAATGTACACAAGAAAAATAATGAATAATTGAATGATCAACAGAAATGCTGGCCAACAAGAAAATGGGCGAGGATGTGAACCAAAGGTTCACCACAGCTGGACCCATGACCATGATACTTCAGGAGGGGGACGAGGCACCGGTGAACATGGCTCGTCGAGCCTACTACCACTACGTGGGAGACACATTGCTCACCCAGGACAATGCTCCGGAAACCGCACAGGTCAGAGACCAATTTGTTCAAGATATTAAATATAATTAAACAATATCTGAATGAATTAACAATGCTTAATTAAATTGCTTTGTTAAATGTATGCAGAATTATCCATATTTTTGTGTAACATGCGAAGAATGGTCTCGTCGAAGTAGTACACAAAACTACAGTTTAAGTCCTGATTCGTTTTGGTCATCACAAATGCAAAACTTGTGTATTGAAATCTATCTTCCATCTTTACAGGACAGACGAGGTATGCAGGCTAGTGTCTTAGATACTTCTCCAAACTCACCAACACCAACATTCATACCTATATCACAACTTAATCTGCATGACATTTATAATTGATCAAACACTGTTTACATGACCATTACATGAGTGTGTTGAGACATACTAGACTCTGCTTCGATAAATATTCATAATAATAATTCCCCACAAACTTTAACAAGTCTCATCAAAGAAAATCTCATTTTAATAATTGCGCATGTGTTGCAGCTCTTCACTGACCGCTTCTTCAGAGTGCCTCACGAGGAGACATCTCAGCTGCACACTGATGAGGGAGTTCCACTCGGTCACTCGGTCTTCAAATACTGTCTGCAACACAGAGCTGAAGATAGCTTCACTGACATCTATAACTTAACGCTGAAAAATCATTGTAAGTTGATGTTTGTGTTCTTTGTTGATCTTGTGCAGACTTAAGCACACAGCTGTCTGTAAGTCAGTCAAGCTGGGAGTGAAGCTGGGTTTACATCATCATCATCACGCAAACACAGTCACTGAGACGGGTGTCGACGAAATAAATGCAGACTTTGTTATGCAAGCCCCTTGGGAATCTCCGCCAGCAGACTTTAAGATTATGGTTATTGAAGGAAAAAAGAACCAGACAAATCCTCATCTGCTACGTAGCATTACACAGATGCATATAGAAGCAAACATGGCATCCGACAGCTTCACTTACTTCACAGATGGATCAGTAGACCAGCAGGGACAAGAAACCGCAGCTGCAGTTAAAGCAGGAAACATCTGTAAATAGTTGGAGACTCTCAAATGGGTGTTCAACTTTACAAACAGAGATGCTAGCCATTCATAAGGCTTTGGAACATGCTCTTGCTGAACACCGACAACATGTTATCATACATACAGATTCGAGAACCGCCATTGAAACCTTGCAACAAGAACACATATGTGATAACATACATCTGATCACAAATGTCATATCATTAATGCAAACACTCAAACGACAAGGCCGACGGGTACTTATCAACTGGGTGCCAAGTCATGTGGGAATAATAGGAAATGACATTGCAGACTAAGCTGCAAAACTTGCAACTAAGAGAAGAAATGTAGACATTTACATACCAGAGTCTATCACAGATTAAGAAAGTAATTACAAACAGAGCAATACAAAAGATGTACAGTGACCACAACACAGCAGTTGCAACATCAGGATCTGCGGGTTGGTACAAGAATTCAACCAACTATGAACCACTTAGTTTGATGAAAGGGAGCAGTAGAGCAACAGAAGTACACTTACATTGCATCAGGCTTGGATACCCATGTGCATGGGAAATAGGCTTACAGGTTCCGGAAGATGAGAGGAAATGTCAACACTGTGGAGAAATGCCCGACAGACATCTGGAACATTATCTAACACAGTGCACAGTTACAAACCCATTAAGATTTCAACTTAGATTCAACAGAGCAGAAGAAGTTGTTAAACACACATGGCAAAATCTTACTGAAGCGACCATACGAGTCATAAATACTCATACTCCGCCCAAGAAAAACAGAAACAAGCAACACTTAGTGGGCCAGCAAGAGGCTTAGGGCCCGCGCAGGAATATCCCTGCAAAAAAAAAAAAATCATCACGCAGGGTCCAGTGTGTGAAGCCTGTCCTCATCATCAAAGGCCAAAAGTCGTTAATCGAGTCGCCAAACCCCCTGTTAATGAATGTAGAGCGGTTTACACACACGACTCACAACTGATGGCATATGTACTTTTCTCGAGTACTGTTTCATTGACGTCCTCAGCTCGAATCTAACCTGACCTCCTCAAGACTTGTCCTTGTCTTGAGAAGGTGTCCACCAATGACGAGCGCCTGAACCTGACTAACTTGGAGGACTCATTTACAACGCCTTGTCCAGACACCCGGGGCATCTCGCGCAAGCCACTAGGTGGTTGCTAAACTAGCGGTCATCACCGCGGAGGTGCAATACTCAGGACGAACGATCACATATGATCGTTTTACACATGAGAATATACCATTTATTTACATAAAAATACACACTGGACAATGAACCGAAAGAACATGAAAATGACAACGACTGCTTAGGAAAAGTTACTGCCTGACTTGAGGAGAGTAATTACGTAACAATATATTTGTAATTAAATAAAATATTAAATTACAAATATATGGGGTGATCGGAGAAGACAATACGTGAGCACATGTGGGAGTCCCACAAGGCTCCCCCGGATGCTGGATATCCTCTTCTTTGAGGATATTCAGCATCCGGTGGAGCTGGATGTTGAATACTCTATATGAGTCCATCCTCAGACCAAGTCCATTACAATGATAAACAACATACACCTTCAAACCTCTCGGATAGTTATTTAGATATTTGTGATGGTCAGAAAGCATATTACAGTTCCTATAATAGTCGACCTTTAAACTGTCTTGTGGTACCTCTTTCTTGAACTACAATCTCCGTGTTCTTACCGTAATACCGTATGGATCAGCACATTACCCCTGAGGTCGCCCTGTGACCTCAGAGACTAGCAATTCCACCGAGGACTGCAAGAACCATCAAATATATCCCCCATAGGGTGGTAGAGTAAAATGAGGAGTGTAATGACATGTAAACCCATGTAAACCACTCACTGGGTTACGCCATCAGCTTTCACTGTGGTGTAACACCTCCTTTATTCTGTGCCATGGAATGGATCCTTAAATCACTGTCTGCTCTTCAAGTGACAGATAAACGAACTCGGAGAGAAGCACAAAGCCAGGAAGGGAAGGGGAAGAAAGGAGAAAGCGCCAACCCATTACGACTATACAGCACTTGAAGAGGTTTGAATATGGATTTTGGATGGGATAGAGTGAAGGAATGGTGCCCAATCTCTTGGATGGTCGGGGATTGAACGCCGACCTGCATGAAGCGAGACGTCGCTCTACCGTCCAGCCCAAATGGTTGGATACAAAGCCAACCATTGTTCCTGGTTGGAAGAATGGCTTGGCTTGGATTCCTCTGGCTGACGCCCTCACTCTCAGCGTCGACAACACCACTGCAGTGTTCCTTGTTTACCTGAGGACTACGACCGGTATCGACACGGTTGGTCAGGAACCATATGTTGGTACGACGGCCACCTCCCCTCTTGCCTTCAGCCTAGTTCCTCTCTTCAGTTTACATATCGAACTCCTACAAAGTGTCACTGTTTTTAATTTTCTCAGCACTCAGTAAAGTCCAGATTTACCACAACCCGTAATCATAGCATGGCAAGTCAATGAAAATGGAGGGGATTGGCAAACATATCTTAAAACAACTATGATATTTACTAGTGAAGAATTATATACGTAAAATCATCAAGAGTAGCCTCATCTTAAAATAATCACACTGGGTTCACTTAAACTCAAAGTTTCCTTTAACTGTGAGCATCCCCTTGGGTAGACCTCCACCTCTGGCAAATAGCTAGTACTTTACTGAACAATCTTCACAATAAATATTAGGTTTT